>WBMZ01006391.1:0-79930 GCA_013400975.1 Atrichornis clamosus | reverse complement strand
GGGAAGTGTCCGAACATCGCTCGCTGATGGGAAGCAGACATTAACTTCTCTTTTTCCTTGTGCATGCGCAAACTCTTGCTTTGTCCTTTTTGCCTTAGTAATCTGCTTTTATCTCAACCTATGAGTTGTTTTCCATCTTATTCTCTGCCCTAAAGGCACAAGGGGGGGTTTATTAAGCTGTCAGGAGGGAGCTGCTGTGGTCCCCAAATCGTCTCTGGAGAGGGCCGATTCAGGTGCAGGCTAGCTGCCAGCAGGCCCCTCTTTCTGCCTGCGCTGGTGTAAGGCGCCGATGACAATTACCCCCTCACCCAAGCCGGATAGCTCAATATTACCAGAGACAAGGAGCAAGGAGGGCTCCCCGCAGGCCAATATGCACGGTCGGAGCTTATTCCTTCTTCATGTGGGTGGCCAGGGGAAGAGGGCGACAGCGTGCACACCTCGCGTTTAAACGGGGTCCCACAGCCGGAACTCTGAGGGCATGGGGGCGGTGCAAAGGCGGGGCCAGGGAGCGGAGCCAATGAGCAGCGGGAAGGGGCGGAGCAGGGGACCCGGCCTAGGAAGCAGCGCACAGGCTGCCGGGAGAAGTAGTTTTTCTTGGACGGAGTCTGAGGGATGTGTATGGTTCCATTTCCTCCACAAGGAATTGTAGGAGGGGCTTTTCCTTTACTTTCACAAAGATAGTAATGATGTGTCAAACATCTGAGTTTTTCCACCAGTGGGCCTCTGCCCTTTTGGGGTTTTCTGGCTCACTAGCTAACTCAGTGACCCCAACACTGCCCTACCCCACTGGGAAGGGGAGTGATAGAGCAGTGTAGTGGGTACCTGACACCCAGCCAAGGCCAAACCACTACACCAATAGAATATGTACTTTTTCACATTAATTACTCATTTGAAAGAAGGAATGAGGAAAAAACAAAAGATACTGTAAATCTTTTTGTATTTTATAACTGTAGAAGACATTCAACAGATCTGTAAATTCATTTTAAAATATTTATAGCTGCATCTGTTCAATGTAGCAATTAGAAAAAAACCAAAAATAGAGTGAATGCAAAATACTTTTCCTTAGGGTTATGAATGGTTGCAAACATGAAAGCATGCATAAAGCAGGAAAAAAACCCCATACTCTAACGCTACCTAAACCAGAGATATAGCAACGATTTAGTCACAAAAATTGACAAAATATTTGAGTTATGTCACTGCCAATGGATATCAAAAGTATGTTTAAGCTAATCACACTGAGGTTTTCCCAACTTCACTGTGCATTCACAGTTTTTCCTTCCTTTCTGTCTTAAAATTCACACTGTTTTCAAAGGGGTGGTTGAACAGTACTTTGTTTCTGCATTGTGAGGCATAATAGGAACGTACTGTGGTACAATGGATTTACTTTAAGGCATTATAAGATAACAGGGAACTTCTAATGAGCTCCATTTATCATTCGGAGTGATGCCAAGCGGTCTTTTTGCTTTTTTCCTAATCCAGGTTAGTATTCCTGTAACTTTTTCGCTGTAACCCTGGTTAGTAACACCCTATATCCCAGACAAAATAGAGTCACTTATCATAGTAGCATTCCAGAGTTGAGAGCATGTTAGAAAATGTTATCACAGGGTGATGACTGAAAGACGAATGTTTATAGAGAACAGAAGGGCCCAATGGAAAGATGCCGTGAGGAATTAACCCATGAATATTGTGCCTTAATTGGAGAATCACTGTAGGGTATGTTAACGTTATACCAGAATATGTAGAGCTGTTGCACGGAGAGTCAGTTAGAGCTTTAGTCCTTTTTCCTTACCTGAACCTACCCTCTGTTTTGTACACTGGGCTTTGTGTGCCGGGCGTAGGGAGAAGCACCCCTCCCGCCGCAGTTTGTTTGGAAAACTTCTGAAATAAAGTTTTTGCTTTTCCCTACCTTCATAAAACTGCCTTCGACTCCTGTTTGTAACTCTAAAGAGAGGCAACATGAGGAGAAAAATTCAGCCAGATTATACAGGTAGAGAAAATATTAAATTCTTGTTACAATACTGAAAAAAAAAAAGAAAAGAAAACTCAATTGATCTTGAACTCATTTCTTGCAGTAGAAAAAATCAATTACATGTTATATGATTCCAAGATAAGCGCAGGTTAAACAGAGGCTGGCCATGGTCTTCATGCATAAAGAGGTTCATTCTCAGAGCTGGTACACAGCGAGGTTTCCCGTGTTTCCCGTGTCAGGAAGGGAAGCCNTCAGTGCAGGAAGGGAAGCCCCACCCTCCGGGCCTGCCAGCCCTATATACGCAGGGGGCCCGGGCATGTGCACCTGGGTACCCTGTTCCCTGTCTCTAATGAGAATGGAATGTATTTACACATTCCAGCTGTGGGAATCGTTAACCATGAGGCTTCCCACCATGAGGCTTCCACCTACTTGTCACAATTTCTGCAGGCAAAATGGAGTCTTGAGCCATCCTCACAGCCTGCACTAATCTCCTCAGTCAGTCTTCTGGGGTCCACCGTACTAACCCTACACATGTTCTATAGGATCTCCAGTTTTAATGTAGAACTACAAAGAAATACTCAGTTTAACTCCAAATGTTCTGCACAGCACAACGTAGAGACAGTATCTCACACTCCTGGATGTATCATGTAGGAGCCAACTTTGGGGTTCTTTCCTGGCAAAAGCTGCATAGGTTATTGCAGATATATCCTCAAGCTTCTACAGATTCATGAGCTTGCCACAAGACTGACAAATTGGCATTTACTTCACATTAACCCCAGAAGGCAACAGTCAATAGCAGAGCTGACGTTTTTCATTATCAGCAACATGTATCAACACAAACTACACATTCAGCAAATGTGCAGATGATGTCAAATCAGGAATAACACAAGATCAGGAGGAATTATCTGTAGCAGAATAAACACTGTCAAACCTCTAGGAAGATAACAAGAAGATGCAGCTCCAGGACTGCTGCAGACAAGATTGGTCAGTATAAAGAAACATTTTAACTTTGAATACAGGCTCCGTCTGAGTTAGCAAAGAAAGTCTGGGCTTGCAGTTCATATTTCTCTCAGAGTCATCCATGTGGGGTTTTGACCCATATCACTTAAAATTGTCATATATAATGCTGGAGCTCTGAGCACCATTTCGAGCACCTAGTGTGATTTTCTCCAAGATTGCTCAAAGACTGATTTCTGAGATTAAGATATTAGTGTAAAATCCACAAATAAATGAATCATTCTGAATTAGAGCTGAATTTAAAAGGTGTACAGTGAGTATGGCATGGGGCCACATATTGAACAAGACAAGAAAACACTGAAGGCCATAGCAGTACTGTGCTGGTTTGTGTGGAAAAAAAAAGATAGTACACAAACATATTGCTAAGCAAGTGCAACACAAATGCAAGGGACAAAAGTCACAAACAATCTTCAATCTGTCATCTGTACTTGAATTTGCAGCCTTATAAATTGTTTTGTTGTTGCTGTTGCTGCCGCTGCCGGTTTTATGTAGCAAATCTATTATTTTTCTTATTCTGGCCTGATTTCCTCCACCTTCGCTCTGCAGATCTTCAGGATAAGAGGATATAGCATTCTCCTAGAAGCAGGAAATTAGCTTTCAAGAGTAGGCCTATCCAGCCTTATGAAGCTTTCTTAGAGAAATAAGGGGAAGAGTCAGAAATCACTTCCACATTGCATTCCTATCCTGGACTGAGTTGGTACCACTCAATTTTTCTATTTTCCTTTCTTCCACATTTGTATGTGAATCAGGATGTCCCACATTTTTGATGCAGAAATCCACTTCAAGTTCACAACTACCTCCTGTCTCTACTTCCTTACCAGCCCCTCTAGCTTTGACAATATCAACATTGCAGTGTATATATGCCTGCTATATTGATAAGTACAAGAGTAAATGTAATGTTTAAAAAACTTTGTAGCCACTGGAAATTCTGCTCTTGCTCTCAGTGAGACTGAGATGTCCTCCTGAATAAGCAATACAGCCTAGCCTGTGGGTTCTAATAATCCTTTTCATAATTAATCCATCATAGTTTTCTAAAAGATACTTCAAATGGTTGCAGAATTTCCAGTTCACTGTGTAACATGGGCACTACAGACAGTCTTGCACTGATAGTGTAAAGATGTTTTAATACTTGTTTATTAAGACAACATAGTTTATCATTGATATTTACAAAGCATTTCCTTGGTAGAAATTAAGTCTAGATTGCCATGAGTCACATGAAACAGGTTTCTGTCATGAACCATCCTTGGCCTTCTCTGCACATAATTATTGAGTAGAGACATACAGATTTAGGCTGGCCTGGCTTATAGCCACATGTCATTGGAGTAGGGCCCAGTGTTGGAAATCAAATTTTCTGACCCAAGTCAGCTTGAGTGAGGAATCACTCATTTGTGACTTCTGACAGGCTAATTGCTGCATATAGGGCTCCATAATAATTTATCTATATTGATCCTGACTATGCTGTGTGAATTTCTAATCTAATTGTCTGGAAATCCCTGTATTGTGCTCTATTTAGCTGTGCAGATGAGCTTGCCATTTGTTTCAGAGCTTTTACAGTGGTGGTTGTTCTGCATGGTTTCAGGCAACGGCATTGGGGAGCAAGAATAAAGAGGGGTTCTGGGGATGATGCATCTGTGATCAGCCAGCTCTACCAAAATTTTCAGGCAGCATTACAGATGAGTACTACAACTGCTTGCCTCAGCTTTGTGAGTTGTTTGCATTGTGCAGCAAATCTTCAGTACCAGTGTGAAGTTTTATAATGTGTAAAAAACATCTTCATATGATTATCGTATTAATAGTTTTTTGTATGCACTTGCCATTGATTTGGGCAACATCCTGGGATAGCTTCTATGAAAGACATTCATAAATATTTTCATAAATTATTATATTTGCTTAAGTAGCCAGAAAAAGCAATTACCAGCATCATTTTATACTGTTCTCCAGGGCATGGAGACAACAGTTCCTTCATCAAAGGAGAAATACTGAGGGAAGAAGGAAATACAGATAATAAAGACAGCAGCAAAGATGATAGTTAGGAATGTCGTTGTGAAAGGGTATGTGAGAACCATGAAAGCTTTAGAAGTGAGCTAAAAACTAGAAAAAATGAGGAGGCTTTCAGCTACTTCTAGTGATTTCTAACACATGCCACATAAAGTCTGCCATAAACAATGAGAAATAGTGATTTAAAGTCCAGATGTTTTTATGAATTAGCTTGATCATGTCACAGCAGTTGGAAATGCTGAAGATAAAAAAGAGAGGGGAGAAGCAGGACAAATATCTGGTACAAAATGAGGGAAGGAGAATGTTATAAAAAAATTTGCATTGTCACAAGTTGTAGCAATATTGGAATAAAAAACAGAAGCAGCTTTTTTTTACTAAAATGAAAGACACATGAAGGGAAAAGGAAGAAAATTATCCACTCAAGAAAAATTGCTAGCATTGTTGAAAATAAATTGAGTCAGGGATGTTAAGCTATAGGCAATTTCTGCCTAATTTTCAAAGCAAAACCTACCTGCCACTGTAATAATTAATCCAGCTCTGTAGCATCACAGTCATAAAATCATTCAGGCTGGAAGGGCTCACACTGACTCTACTGCAACCTTCTGCTCAAAACAGAGTCTACACCAAGTGCAGACTAAGTTTCTGAGGTCTATGCCCAGGTAGGTCTGTAAAACCTGCAGGGAAGGGGGTTATGGAATCTCACTGGGCATCTTGTTCCTGTTTTGCATACCGACATGTTTTTCCACTCACCATGGACTTCAGTAGAGAGCCTGGCTCTATCTTCTCTGTAACTTCCATGCAGGGGTTGCAAGGCAGTTGTCAGGTTCCCCCAAGGCCATCTCTGCTCTAGGCTGCACAATCCCAGCTCCCTCAGCCTCTTCTCTTAGGGCAAGTGCTCCCACCTCCTAAGCATGCTGGTTTCCTCCAAAGAACTTATTCCAGCTTATCCTGGTGTCTCTCCTGGATGGAGTTGACCAGAAGCTGCTTAACAAGTGCTGAGTGAAGGAGGACAACCCCTTCCCTATTAGCACAGTCCAGGATGCTGTTGGCTGTTGCTGGTGCCAGGGCTCACTGCTGTCTCAGGCTCAGCTCACTGCCCACAAACTTCATGAGGGTTTATTCTGCTGCTTCCTCTTCACCAGTAAAGATATTATATAGAGGAGAGTGTTCTGAGGTGCTTCATCTGCTTCAGACATTTAGGTGGAGCACAAGGCATTGACCACTACTGCATGGGCTCAACAACTCGGTCAGTTTCTCATCCAGCTTGTAGTGCCCCAGTCTGGACACTGATACATCTTCTTCTGCTTGAGTTGCAGACATGAGAATCAATGTTTAATGGGACTCTCAGAGAGCAGATGACAAGCTGAGGATGCTCTGTGGTAAGTGCAACAGCACAACAGAGTGTTGTAGGTTTTGAGGCAAATGTGACCAAAGTAAACCTCTTCACTGATCTGGATGATTTCATGGGAGTTTTGATTTCCTGCAGAAGGCTGTAAATTCGCCCAAATCAGGCACCTTAATATTTCCAAGTAACTGTTGGAAGCTGTTCATCAACTCAGTCCCTTCATGGGTTTCTTAGTCATAAAATGGCAAATGGACAAATATATCTGTTATTATGTAACTAGTTCCAGTATTCTTCACGTCAACATTGAAATGCGGATTAATGCAAATATTAGTTCAAGTTCTGTTACACTTGAAAACTAAGTGAATATACCATGGATGGCATTGCACATCATGGGAGCCCCTCTAATTGAACGGCCTGTTAGGGGAAGTCTTACTGCAAGCAATCAAGGTGCTCTGCTGCTGAGCTCTGCCCAAAATTGCACCTACATCTGTCAAGTGGAACTGAAAGAAAGTCCCTGAAGCCAGTGCAGGCAATTCCTTCCTTCAAACCTATGTCATTATAGCTGAAATTTCAGTACATCACTCTAAGTGAAAGAAGGGGGAAAAAAGTCTCTGTTCTTGTGTACTTTATCTTAGACCACTACTTCAGAATTGCCTTCACTTGATATTATTACAGCAACATTTAGGGTGTCTGAATCAAAGTCTGTGTTACACCACTGTATGGGTCTGACCAAGAGAGAGTTCACCTTTCCCTTAGCAGTCCCCACAGTGCTGTGCTTTGCACTGGTAGCTGGAAGGGTGTTGATAACACACCAGTGTTTTGGCTACTGCTGAGCAGCACTGCCCCTCTGACATTCCCTCCCCCATCAAGGGGCTGGGAGTGGGTGAGATCCTGGGAGGGGACACAGCCAGGCCAGCTGACCCAAATCAACCAAAGGGATATTCCATACCATGTGACATCCATTCAGATATAAAAGTTCAGGGAGAGAGGGAGTAGGGCAGGGCAGGTATTTGTTGCTCTGCAATGTCTGCCTTCCAGAGAAACCACTTTGTGTGCTGAGGCCCTGCTTCCTGGGAAGTGTCTGAACATCGCTCGCTGATGGGAAGTAGAGATTAACTTCTCTTTTTGCTTGTGGGTATGCAAACTCTTGCTTTGTTTTTTTTGCTTTAGTAAATTGCTTTTATCTCAACCTATGATTTGTTTTCCATCTTATTCTCTGCCCTACCCCACTGGGAAGGGGAGTGATAGAGCAGTGTAGTGGGCACCTGGTATGCAGCCAAGGCCAAACCACTCTGTAGGGTTTATGAGTGGGGAACATCCTACAGACAGAAATGGTTTAAATTTAGATCAGATTTATAGGTAGGTACACCTGCTGATAGGTACACCAGGCACTGTAGGCTGGCTGGGAGCTTGGTACCTGTAATATTTTTCATTCCTCCTTTTTATCATTTAGATGTGTTTAAGTGGAAAAGCATGAAATATAGCAAAATCATCCCATTGTTTTTTCTCCCAACTTCAATCTTTGAAAACAAAATGAGGAAAACTTGTTTGGTTTTCACCTTTTTCTTGCATATGAAGTTAATATTCACCAAAATGAGGGCCTTGTCAAGTTCTTGGATTTATGACATTGTTTTGAGTTAGTGTATTTAGTCTTTTTCCAAATAAGTCTTAGGATCCCAGTTTAGTTAAGTGGTATTTTATACAAAATGTAAATATGTATTTGAAAGAAAATTATTTCCATGTCTCTGCCCTAAGGGCTTTGCATGCAGGAAGTGAAATGGTGTGTTTTGGTGAAAATTTAAACTCTCCCTGTGGAGAAAATAAGTTTTAAATATCAAAATTTAAATTGTGTTACTGAATTAAGGGACATAATTATGAATTGCCTCACATGATTTTTATTCTACAGATATAAGCCTCTGAATACTCTGTACTTGCACTTAATTTGAAATCCTCTGCAGTGCTGGCTGATTCATTCAGGCTTTTTCAGCTCTTCAAAGTTGCAGAAACAATTGTTGAGGACTTGTACCTGCTCCTTCTAATCCATTAAAAATAAAAATGATGTATGAGTTGGTGAATCTTTGTCCTTGAGAAGATTTTCATATTTACCACTGAAGCTCACTTATATCGAACCTCATTAGTTACACTTTTCAAAAGGCTTTTACTTTGTTTCATATTGTAAGTTATGAGTCTAGAAGCCCTATTAAACCAAGGACTACTGTTTTATACATAATTCAGATAAAAATATACTTCATATAAATACACATTAAGTAGGGAAAATCCACAGTAAGATATAAATAATAGTTAAATTAATGAAAAGAAATTCAAACTGGGAAAATTCAAGAGAATTTCACTTTTGCATCAAAATTCTAATTCAGTGTTATTCTGGACAGATATATTTAGGCTAACTGCAAAACTTCCAGTTTAATTACAACACTCATACTTCTACTATGGCTAAAAATATAGAGAAGAGATCAATGCTATTCTATAAAGTAGATAAGGTATTTTATCAGATGTAGGAACTACTTAAATTAACTAGCCTTTATCTGTGCTATTAATTTTTTTCCTAATTAATGATATGCTAAAAATACTACATAGTTCTTTTATGGTAATGATGATAATTTGTATTCAAGTGTCCTTCTGTAGAAGATATTCTTTGCTTTTTCTAGCAGTTTTAGGAAAGCACATAAATGAAAACACAGTGACTTGTTCTGAACATATGGGAGAAATGACATAGCTGTATTTCTCAGGACTATATTTGGTCTGCTGGCAATTATATTAAATTTGGTTTATTAGCTGCATTAGATAGGGGGCCATCAATAGGTCAGATCCCTAAATGCAGTACTTTGGCACTGAGGAGAGTGCAGCCAGGTTGACCAACCTTAGCTATGGATCTGGCCCACAGTTCAGAAGACATATTCTAGGGACCTGCATTTACTCAAGGTTATGAGTGGAACTCAAATTCACTTTTAAAACACAAAATCTATTGGAAGAGTAAAAATCTTTAGGCTGAGTAGAAATATAAGAAATTTAAACAAGCCAGATTTGCACAAGCATTTGAAACTTAATGCAGAAATGTACTCAGTGGGATTTTAAAAGCATCAAAACCCAGGAATTCAGTGTTCAAAACCATCATTGAAGAGCCTATCCATAGCTTGAGCTATTTCCTTATTTAGATTTGGTCACTGAGATACACCATTTGCTTATATCAATATATTGAACTTTTAGAAGGGAATTGGGGTGGTCAAACTACTGTAAAACTGTCAGGGAAAAAATTTATAGTAAAGCTAAAGCAGACATAATCCCTGGTGTAACAATGGTACCACATCAGTTACAGAATTTGGAAAAAGAATACCCTTAGAAAATGATAGGAATTTTCATTCTTTTTCAGCACTCAAAGTATTGGGAGGGTTTTTGGTAATTGTTTTTTGGTTGATTTTTTCTAATATGCAATTATTCTTGACGTGTTGGCTATTGTACATAGATCTAAGGTAATTAACAGAAATATGACTGTAAATTCAGGCTCAGAATGACAAATCAATTCTTTTTTAGAAATAGCTTGTGACTAGCCTGTGGCTTTTTATTGACACAAGCACTTTATCAATACTAAAGAGTTTTCTCAAATAACTTCAAGGAGGTATCAGAACTGACAACTTCTGCTACCATATTTGCATCTTAATGAAGTTTCTGATAGTGCAAGCTGCTCCTATTCCAGTGTCTGATTGGATGTGGCATATTTTAAATTCACTGCTCTGCTCTGTCCTGTAAAATACTTCAGAGAAGAAGGGGGATCTGGGAAACAACAGCTAGGCTCAGAAAACAAAAAGCTGAGGGGAGAAAACATAGTTGGCCTCTCAGCTTTTATATTAGAGGCTTAGCTAAACGTGCCTCCAGGGTTAGTCCCTTCTCTTGGCCCCCAGTCTGACTGTCCTTGGCAGAGAGGGTGCTCCAGGGGCAGCTGGCAGTCCAGACACCAAAGACAAGACCAAATCCTGTCCTCTTCAATGACAGGACGACCTCAGCTCACTACTGCAATCTCTTTCAGTCCTGCACCTTTTGCAGACCAGACTCCCTTGCAGTGACCAGCCACGTGACTCAGCTTGACAATCTTGCTGTCATTTCATAATTTTACTGAGGACATCATTGTAGTAGAGTTAGCCTGTGACTGCTTATCAGTTGTGCTACCCAACCACTATTTAGACAGCTTGCTTTTAGGCCATTGTATCACAGCTTTTAACCTCTTCTCTCCACATGTGAAAGACTGGAGGCAGAGGAGGCTCACACATGAGCACCTTTCCCAAACCAGCACAGAGAAGCACAGTTAGACTTTGCTTCTGGTTCCCTCTGTCCATGAAGGCAAAATGGGTCACTCTCCTGCAACTGCCCCTGCTCTGCTTCTCCCAGCATAACCCAGAAGATTAAGGACAGGACTGTTCCCTGTGCCGTTTCCCTAATAATTTAAGAACTGGGACTGACAATTCATAAAAAAAGTAGAGTTAAAAAATAATACCTGGACAACAAGTATAAGCTGATGATAAACCACATAAATGGTATTTTATCAGAATATTCATTCTAATGTGATGCTGCTTTTAACTGTCAGTATTTTCTCTTTCTCTGCATCTCTTCCCTCTTCTCCCCTTTTGGTGTACTGCTTTCTTGGCTTAGGAAGCAATCTTAGAAAGCTGTTTGCTTTCTTGGCTTAGGAAGCAAACGGCAAAATAGTGGTGCCTTCATGGATAAAAGGGTTGGACTACAGTATAAATAATGTGGGTGCACTTGCTAAAACAGGCTGCAGGGTAGTCTCAGAGGCTCAGAAAACAGCTGTTTCTTCCAACAAAATGATGTGCAGATATTGCACTATGAATACCACAGTGCAGCAAAAGTTTCTTCTAGAAACCTGACATTAAGAGGAAAAGATAAGCAAGACTGGGCCTCCTTCAGTCAAAGGTGCACAGGAAAATTACTTAGTGAAGTTCTTGGCCGGATTATTTCAGAAATCTGGCTACACCAGAAACAATTTTCATTTGAAACTAAGCATGAAATTAGGGATTACAGGGCTGGAATGTGTCTCTTATGAGGAAAGGCTGAGGGAATTGGGCCTGTTCTGCCTCAAGAAGAGATGACTGAGAGAGGACCTCATCAATGTCTATCAGTATCTGAAGGGAGATGTCAGAGGATGTTTCCAGGCTCTGCTTGGTGGTGCCAAGCAATAGGACAGGAGACAATGGGCAGAAACTGATGCACAGGAAGTGCCACCTGAACATGAGGAAGAACTTCTTTACTGTGGCGGTGACTGAGCACTGGCACAGATTGATGAGAGAGGTTGTAGGATCTCCCTCACTGGAGATATTCAAGAACTGTCTGGACACAACCCTAAGCAATGTGTTCTAGGATGACCCTGCCTGAGCAGGGAGGTGAGACCGGATGGCCCACTCTGGTCCCTTCCAACCTGACCCTTCTGTGATTGTGTGATTCTTTGAAACGAAAAGTCAGACTGGCTGTTCCTGAAGACCCACTCTCTGTGCACTTGTTACTGGCCAAGCTAGCAAGCTCCTTGCCCCACGCACTCTACAACTTCTGAAAGCTCTTGTCTTCCATCTGAGAGACACCTGCCAAGCACAGGCCTGGAAAGTGGAGTTGAAGAGTCCAAATCATGAGCTGCAACAGGCAGCTGCATCTTCCTTCACTTTCATAATGCCATAATGCTAAGAAAGAAAAGCTGTTTTCTTACAGAGTGACATGGGGAAAGGATGTCTGGACACAGACACAACTGGACAGGAGCAGAACTTTGTGAGTTTTTCTGAGTCCTAGTATTCCACTGAAGTAAGCACACTGTATTTTGCATCAAAAGAACACACAAGACTTGCCTTATCAATATGTTCTGATTCTGAACATCAAAAGTAAAAATCCAAAGAGTGCTCTTCAGCTATTTCTTTTTTTTTTTTTTTTTAGTGTTGAGCGATATCAGCTTCTTTTTGCCAGGGCAAATTAATGTATTTATTGCTGAATTTAGTTGCTGCCTTTACCCTAAAATTATTGTATTTGGTGGACTTGATCCTACATTAGTGTATCTTTACACAGCTCCACTGATTTTCAAGAAAAGCAGCTTTTCATGTCCATGTGATAAATATTTGTGCACAAGGCAGAAATGTGAGGCTTTGCCAGCACCCTCATCAGTGAAATTCTACGCAGTGTATTGATACACATGCTAATTGTACATTTGTGCAAGGGGATGCATCACCTCTGGGAATTGGAGGAGCATGCTGCTGAGGGCCAGCAGCTTCTATGGGGAGACTGGATGACCAGCAGGAGCTGGAGGAGTAGCTGTAGGGTTCCTAAAAGGGCTCGTGGCCCAGGCCACTTATGGGGGTCATTTAGAGTGCTGGTACTGCATGGTGATGTGGGGAGCCTATGTCACACTTAACAGATCAATAGCATGGCTTCTGCTATGCTCGGGAGAGGAAGCAGCAGAGGTTAATAGGCAGCTTCTGTCCAGGATGGTGCTAATGTGACCATCTGAGTCTGAGACAAAAGAGAGGAGGAAGAAGGCTGGAGGTTTTGTCCTACAGTGCACCATAAGTGTCAGCATTTGTGACCTGAAAATAAACAAGTATTTTAACTCCAAAAGAGGTAGCACAGACAACATGCAATAACAACATGAATTCTCAAGACTCTTTCAGATAAGAGGGCTGGTACCACCAAGGAATAGGCAGGGACAGGGACAGGACAGCACCTGCCCTCCTCTGCACCAACCACTCTCCTGGGGTCCCTCCTGTCCCTGAGGTCAACCCTAGTTTGCATCATAACTGGGTATCTTTAGAAACTTCTCCGGAGTAAGAATTGCTTGCAACATATGCATTGAACTTGATTTTTGCCATTGCTCTGTATTTGTCATGCAGAGAAAAATTATTTCACATTGGTTCCCAATGAAGGAAGATATCACTGTAAAACAAAAAAAGAAGAGAGAGATACACTTCTCAACAAATATATCCCACAGATATTTTTAAACCTTGATATGGCCTGACATACCACACATTTATAGAATCATTCAGATTGAAAAAGACTTCTAAGATCATTGAGTCCAACTGTTAATTCACTCCTGTCAAACCCACTACTAAATCATGTCCCCAAGTGCCACACCTACATGTCTTTTAATTATCTCTGGGGATAATGAAACAACCACTTCCTTGGGCAGCCTGTTCCAGTGCTTGACAACCCTTTCAGTGAAGAATTTTTTTACTAATATGCTACAATACACCAGCATATTACTATTATAGCAAGAATTCAACATATTTTTCATTATTTCTTTTCTTTTTTTAACAATCAGTTGCTCACATAAGACCACACATAAATTGCAACGTGTTTACATGATGCCTCGCAACAATTTGTGACTCAATCCTGTGCACAAAATAACTTGTATGTTGGTCACAGCTAAATAGTTTAAAATCAGCAGTCAGAGTATAATGCATATTTTATGCTACAGCACCATCTACAGTAAGGACTGGAACATCTTGTGGTAATGTTTCTATTTTGTCAGACGATAAATCACAGTGGACTTGAATTTACATTTGTCTGTAGATTTGCCACGTTATTCCCAATTTGCAATACCGAAACTGCTTATTTTCTGATTAATGGATAACAACCTTTGCTTCCTTGTCCATTCTTGTTATTAGGCTGCCTCACTTGTCAATATTTAATAGGCTAACTTGTATACTTTTAAATTTTATAATAATTTTATAGTCTGCAATAAATCTTTCTAATTCTATAAAACATAGGAAGTATTTAGATTACATCAGTTACAAATAAAACAACAATCAACAACTTAAATCCTCAGTTATGTCACATATTATGTTTCAAACCTAGATTTTCCTGCTTCCTCCTTTTGTCACAACAGGTAGGTGTTTGCTGCCAGACAAACTATATGTCTCACTGTGCCAGCATCCTGGTCCACTGGTCATCCAAGCACATCTTAGTTCACTCCCAGGTTCTCACTCAAAGTAACTGATCAGTTTCATGTGAGCACAATGCCTAGGGACTTTTACTTGTTCGTTGTTTTAAGCAGAAGAACAGAAAAGGTAATGTTTTTCTTCCATACCATACAACTTTCTGGAAATAACTTATCTGTAGAGGGCACTATCATAGAAAAGTATCTTTCAGTCTGGTTGACCATATTTTTCCTCCATGTCCTCAAATCCTTTTAGTTGTACAACATCAGTGCATAACTCATTGTATACATTTAAATTTAGAATTTCTGTTAAATGTGCAAATTCTGCTGAACTTGTCTGTAGTTTAATAGGATTTTTTTTCCCCTTTGCCTATAATATTTTCCTTTATTTTCCTTTTCCTATAAATCTTACCTAAAGTATAACAAATAATTTCTCTAAATGTTGGAAATTTTTTTATTACTGACCTATACCAATTTGGACTGTGGGATCCAGGGAATCTGCTTTTCCCTCCAAAATGCTCCAAATTGCAAAATTTATTAGGTGACCACAAGAAGCTTATTTTTAAACTTCAATTCTTTTTTGCTTACCATCTAAGTAGTAGAAAAGCCAACACTTGCACAGATCAGACCAGACACTGGCGTGCATGAGATAAAGATATTTTTCTTTCTTCTTTTTTTCTTCTTCTTTTTTTTTCTCTGCTATTATTAACCTTTTAATTCTACTCTCTAAAGAAAAAAAATTTGCAGGTAAAAAAACCGATGTAGAACAAGTATGGGAAATGATAGGGCAGGATTTTACAAACTTCTCCCAGCAAAACACCTGCACCAAATTCTGAAAAGTTTCAGCAGATTATTTTTCTTGTGACAATTTAGTCTAGTCTTAGGTGATTCACCTCATACTTTCTCCCATGACACACAGGAGTTTGATCTAAGAAACAGGTGGAATCTTCATAACAATCTTATTTAATTTAATGGAAGAGCTCTGCGTGTGGAAAGGGTCTGTTGTAAGTTGGAATAACGGCTCCTCACAAGCAGGATTTCACAGTTAATAACTTTACCTCCTGAGTGTAGGAAGAGTTTTGGCAGAGCTAACGAGAAGCTGTTAAGAGCTGTACCAGCAGCCTAATGGGGATTCATAAGTGGAATAATTCCTGAAGGTATGTGTAATGTAACACGCATGTGAAATGATAAAGCAGCTGCTCCACAGTTTGCTCCTTTTTCACCATAACCTCAGCAGAGGGCTCATGAATAGAGAAGCCAAGTATCACTTCCTGTAAACTGGGTAGGACAACAGAGGCCACTAAAATTTCCCAAATTGTCTATAATTTATAATTTGAAGTGATTGGATGTGGCATTTATTTCATATTTCCTATTTTTTTAACAAGTGTTGAGTCAGTTTAAATACTTTTCTTGATCATAAAATCTTCCCAAGGGTGCTTTTTCATCTTTATATCTCTTCCAGATCTAAAAAAATGGTGGCTTTCTAAGAGTGAGAGGATTTTATTATACACAGCTGAGTTACTTAAAGACATTAGGTTTGAGACAATTACAAAGCATTAGACTGTCTAGTCTGGTTTTCCATGTTTGACATACTCTTCATTTTTGAAGAGTTACCCTTCCAATTACCTTTCCTATGAATTATGACAAACCACAAAATTATGTTTCAACAAAGTTTGAGCAAGATTATCTGATCTTTCAATAGGTGAACATCAAATGAGGAAACAGCAAGGATCTTAGACATGACTGAATTAAGCCACTTGTCTATCCTAATCTCAGAATGGTACTGCCCTTTCTATGCTCTAGGATTGCTGCCATGTTCTTACATATTGTGCCTCTGGTTCTTCCCCTGTCTGTAAATGGGGATAAGCTTTAAATAGATTTAATACCTCTGTTGTGACATGATTGTGCTCTCTGGCTTGGGAACTAGTCATGATTCTATGATAGTGGGAGAGGTAGTAATCCATCACTTTGCAGGTGGGTAGTCAGCCCCAGCTGCTAATGGTGCTGTGCCTTGTTTTGAATACAAATTCTCTGCCTTCAGGTTTCACTTGCTACTTCTTGTTGTCTTTCTCTGCTGCATGTTTTCTCATCCTGTGATATTAAGGTTATATAAAAGAATCATGATTTTGTGTTTTTCTTTTCTTTAAATAAACTGGATTTTTTAATACTCACAAAGTATTTCCTTTAGTCCTCAGTTTTTTGTGACTCATTTTGCACCTCTCCAACCTCTTTGAAGTTTTTTTTAAATACTGGATGTTCTTAGTATAGATAGAAAGTAATTGCACTTCTGCTACTCATTGTTCTTTTATTAAATTTTAACATATCACATCAGCTGGTTTTGAAACAATAGCATCTTGAAAACTTCTGTTGAATTTCTTCTCTTTAAGACTTCTCTGAAGCTTTCCAGAACATAATACTTTCTTCATTAGGAACAGACTGCATACTGGGGGGTTTTAACTTTTAAATCATGTCACAATTTTTAATTTAAAAAAAAAGTCCAAAGTTGTCCAAAGTTTAATACCCCTTTCTTTCTGTTCCTCTAGTTATAAGAAGTCTGGGCTCATAATGCCTTCAGAGAGACATGAGACTTGTGGCTCATGCTGACTGTGGAACTCAGAGGAAACTGGTTGCTGAAACTCATAGCTATCAGTTTCTCTCTCAGTACCCTCTGGATCCTGGTCCTGTCCTGTCGCGGCGGGGGCAAGGTGGTCAGAGCCGCGACCTTCTGAAAGCGTCCCCAGACCGCGTCAGGAACAGCTTCAGAGGCCACTTCCCCGGCACACTCTCGCACACACTCTCGCACACAGGATCTTGACGATATCGTCAGCGACAAAGGATGAGGGAGAGGGCTTATCTTGGGTTCTGCAGGGAGGGTTTATCGCCAACAGCCACATGAAGGGTCCAGAGGATAAGACCCCGAAGGAGCGCTGCACCCGGATTAAATACAGGGGCGGAGAGAGGGTCAGGGTCCGATCAGGGGAGAGCATAAGGGCGGTACAAAGGTGATGCGAGGGCCAAGGGACCAATGAAGGGACAGCAAAGGAGGGACTACAGGGTTAGGTCCAATGGAGGGGCAGGGAGAGGAGAAGGTTCTAGAGATGGGTCCATACAAGGGAGAAAAGGGGCAGGGTCCACTGAACCAATCAAAGAACCGAACTGGGGTACATTTGAATAGTGAAGCAGAGGATCCTGGGAGAGGTGCACTTCTCTCACTCTAACTGAGATGAGTTTAGGGAGCTTCCCTCCAAGGGGTGCTTACAGTGGAAATAGTTGGCCTCACGGTCTCCACACTGTCCTGCTGCTGTTGAACTGCTGGCAGAGTGAAAGAATCAGGCTGGCTTGGGTGAGGCAGAAATCTGAATTTATTACTTAATTCTGAAACTTATATAGACTTTCAAAAGGTCCTGTGGATTGGGTCAATTCATAACCTCCCCCTAGGCCAATTGGCCAAGTGGAACCGCCCATGTTTCCAGAGACGGTTTCAGTAACAGCCAAGCTTTATCTCTATTTACAAAACACAGGAAGGAGAAGAGAAAAATTTCCATGGGAAAGAGTCTGTGTTACCACACTGTCCCAGGTGTTTTCATGCCATTAAAAAATCTACCTGCGTGCCAACTTCTGTATCAGTTCCATAGCCGTGTGGTCCTCATGCTACACATACTAACCCTCTTGTGCTACAAATCAGCCCAGTTCCTTTTGATAAGTGAGGAGCTGGAGTCTATGCATTGACTTCCAAGAGTTTGGAATAATGACCTGTAATTTGCAGCAAAATAAACTGATTTTACCGCAATATGAAAGGTGCTTGCCACTCATTCTCATCACTGTTCATTGTTGTAATGACTAAACATTGCCAGTCATAAATGTATGCACCCCTTTAACCTGTCCTTGAAATTCCAAAAGGGAATTGTTTCTAGCTTTGAACACAACCTCCCAAAATGTGGCAAATTTATTCTTGCTTTGGTTTAGCAAATGCACAGAGTCTATGCACACATTTTGTTGTTTCCTTCTTCTTCCTCATTATCTGTTATTTCCATCTTCTTCCTTATTATCTGTTATAGCACTATTCATAATTCTTTTCAGAGCTGTGAAGTATTATATTTAGTTTAGGAAGTTATTGATTTCCTCACCCTCTTCCAGCCTTTGCCAGCAGATTGTGTTCACTAGCAACCATATCACAGACTAGACCAGCATGACAGTTTTGGACACAGAAAGTCAGTTTATGGTTCAACAGGCCTTTGGAAATGACATAAACATTAAGATATATACAAAATTTTTTTTTCTAAGATTTAATCCAAAATTTTCATGATAGGACAAATGGGAATGGCCTTAAGCTGAAGAAGTATAGGTTTAGATTAGATACTAGGAAGGAGTTCTTTACTGTGATTGTGGTGAGTCACTGAAACAGGTTGCCCAGAGAACCCATGGATGCCCCATCCCTGGGAGTATTCAAGGCCGGGTAGGATGGAGCTTTGAGGAACCTGATCTACTGGAAAGCGTCCCTGCCCATGACAGGTGGGTTGGAACTTGATAGTATTTAAGGTCCTTTCTAACCCAAGACAATCTGTGTTTCTATTCTATGACTCTAAATGTACCTATATAATTGAATTGAAGAAAGAGTAAATCTTCATTGTCTATCAAGACACTTAATAACTGCCTCACCCTAACTCATAATAACTCATCTTCATAAGCAAGCATTACTTTGGTATATTTGAAGACGTATCACAGCATTTCTGCCATGATATTTTATCTGATTAACCTGCATTTTCACAAAAACTCCCCAGCATTTCCTGCATAGGCCCTAACCTCTGCTGAACAACAGAGCTGGGTAGACTGCTAAGCTTAGTGTGGCCAGATAGAGGAGGGCTCACTTTACTTTGCAAGATGTGTAAATCGATTGCATTCCCAGTACAGTGTTTATACCTTATTTTATTCTGAAATTGTTTAGGTCTAGCTGACAGTCCATGGACATTTTTATGCCTTTGTTTGCAAGATTAATGACTCATATACTCTGAGAAATCACTTTCTCATGTAGATGCTTACAGAAATTGATTCAGTTACTTCCTCGGCTTAGATTAGAGATTGATATCAGCTTTCTCAGCATTGCAGTTCATTGTAAGTTCATGTCTAGTTTGTTATCTACCATGACCAGACTAATTCCCTTTCTGAGTCAGTGGTACCCAGAACATACTCCCCAATGTGTAAATAGCATCATTAATACCTAGAATATAGCCTCAAATTTGCTACATTAAAATACTTATTATACAAATTAGCTCAGCTGTCTTCCCAAAGAAGTTTGGGGTTTTTTTCTGGAAAAACTTACTTTCTTTACTATTATTTTTAACTCTGGCATTTTATTTATGTTATGTAGAACTATGTCTGCATGGGTTTATATTGCCTATAGTTTTCTTCAGGATAGTAAGAGGCCAATAACATATTCTTCATTAATCCCACTTGAAAAGTACCAACTGGGTAATGATTAACCATTAACTTATCTTTTAAGGAGCTATAAGACAATCATTTTAGTGTAGACTTGAAATGGCAGTGTCACACTTTCTATCAAATGTGCAATGCTACATCAACTGCCTTCTAGTAGTTTAAACATATTTCATCAAACCCTTTGTAAGTCAAATCTGTAATCATACAATGAAGATTTGGTTCAGCTGGGATGATCTATTAGTTATAAAAAACTGTTGAGTGATATTAGGTTACGACTCTTTAATCCTTTCTGAAGAATCATGCATCAAAAATTTCATGATTACTGCATAAATATAGATAAAGAATATAGGAAGTGGAGGTTGTGTTAATATCTGGCAACTGTTTTAGTGAGTATTTTTCTACCTGCCTAATTTCATTAATGGGCAATGTAAACAGCAAGGCATGATTTGAAGGATTATGGTGTAGCGAAACTGCAGGGACTGGCAGTGTAGAGTGGGGGTTATCCAGTCTGACTAAGTCAACATGAATTTCAGTTTTGCGAGGAGTCCATTTTCATTCCCGGAAATCTTGTCAGAGCAAAATATTTGCTCAGTACTTGTCCAGGATTTCTAAACATCTCTCAGCACAGCAGAAGCTCTGAACATAATGTCTGTAGATCAGATATGCTCACTGTGAAACTTCAGACAATTATCACTGTATCAAAATGTCCACTCTTACAGATCTGATCTTGATCTTCTGAACACGTGTCACATCAAAATGTCTAGACATATTGGAGCTACTGTAGATTTTAAAAAATGGTAAGTATATGTAGAGTATGTCTTGTGCATATTGGACCTCTTTGACTCTTTGATGTATAATACATAGCACACCCACACCTACTTCTGGGCAGAAAATGTAAGCAGAAGTTTGGTCTTAATATTCCTTTGTGGGAAGGAATTGCATAAAAACATTATCAGAAGATTTTGCTTGCAAACTCCCAGGAGGCACTTGCAATACAATACACTCCAATGACCCTGGACAAAAGAACAGAACTTGGAAGTTGCGACCTGTCAATTCAAGAGAGCACACCTGAAGCTTTAATTTCCATCTGAAAATTACCAGGCTCCTCATGCCCACTGGGCAGAAAGGTCACATTTTCATTTTCACAGAAGAATGAAATACTGATACAGAGGTAGAAAGCAGACCAGGTAGTTAATGTGACTGAGACATCTAATTTTGGTGCAAATGGATCTGAATACTGGTTGCACAGCACCCATGAGGAAATGCAGTCAGATGTTTTGAAAGGACATGCTTAAGATCTTTCTGTAGTCAACACAAAAATAGCTACAGCTTTGGAGGCTTCTGGGGAGCTGTAAAGTAAAATTACGCTAAGTGCTTACATCTTCACTTGTCTTAATTGAAAATGCCTACATCCACTGCCAACCTGCACTGATGGTGTGTTTTAAAGGATATAGCAAAGTGGTCAGCACAGGACTGCTGGCTGTGAATCCCTTTTCTTTCAGGGTCTCAGCCTACCTTTTCAAGGAAATGCCTTCACTGCCAGATTTTGGGGTTGTTTTCACTTTTTTGTAGCTGTGGAGCCAAAAATGCAGGTGCAAAAAGTGGTGAGACGTGGAGCCAGGCAAGATGGAGCCCAACACTCACGTGCAGGGGAAAGACTTGGAATTTTTGTTCCTGCCGTGTTACAGTAACAGAATGCAAAGAAAAATAGTATTTGTGGGTGAGAAAATAAATATTTTCAATTATTGATATTGAATAAGTAACTCATCAATGCTGACATTGGCCACACTGTGTGAGACGTTTGTGTCCTCTGAAGATAAAAGCATTGAAGTTCACACAGCAGAACAAGGCAGTGCTGCAGTGTTTGTAAGGCACCTGTTAGACAAACTGTCAAAGTTATGCCATTAATTTTATTCAATGTTTGTTAGAAAGCTGGATGACTTTATTGAGAAAGTGAGATATCTTTCAATTAATTTATACTGCTGTTAGCAAAATCTGCTGGGGATTAGTACTGAAATTGAGTTACATGAAGAAGTTGTATAAAGAATGTGTATGAAAATTCAAGCAAATTTGGCATTTAATTACTACTTATAACATTATCTTTCAAGGAAGTGATATTTCATTGCTTGCTGTCGTAGTGCAAGGCTTTGTGCTCACTCTCATCACAGGTGTAAATTCAGCATTCTTTCTAATTAGTACAAAGACTTTATAAAACTATTAGTTCACAGCCACTCCTTTCTTCTCTACATCTTTTGGAGTACACTTAAGTTCCAAATTTAGCACTTATGATTCTATTTCTGTAAGAAACAATGAGGAAAACAAGCTTGTGACATAAGCATGAGATCTGCAACAGGAAAAAATCCCTAGAGAGCTTTCAGTGATGCCACACAGAGCATAAATAAAACCATACCCTTGGAAAAATACTTGAATACAACCAGCTAAGTAATTGCCTGGCTTATTCAACCTACACACTAAAGGCCTGCAGCCTAAAATATTTTATATAATGCTGGTTTGCTAAAAAACATACCCAGTTACTTTCTAAAAGCAGTGATATTACAGTTGATGTCTGGCTGAACTAAACAAAATGTCAAGCAGATTATGAGTCCTTTGGCTGAACTTTTAAATTAGAAAATGGTGATTCACTCATATTGAAACTCTGCAAAGGAATGTGCAACTCTTGTGAGATGTTCTCCTCATGGGGAAACATGTCCAGTGCAGCATCTCTGTATTGGGAAGATCAATCCTGAAACAACATCTGAGATACTGCATCTGTGGCCACAGAAGGTGAAAGGCATGTATTCATTGAGTAGAGCAGGGAAAACTGCTCCGTTACCTTGGTTTGAATCAAATTAGGATCAAAGCATTTTCTTGTTTTGTTGATGTTACAGAAATTACTGATAATCAATAATTTGGGATCATTATCAGCAACATAACAGAAAAACCACAATGCTAGACACATACAAAGTATAAATAGACACGTAAGAATTTCTGAACGATATTCTATAAAAAATTCCAAAACATTCTAATCCTACTCCAACACACACACAGAGTGATGTGCACAATTTGTGGGCCCTCTTTGTGGCCGTCTGAAGATACCTGTGCACCTCCTATCCTGAGAATGAGGGTTCCCCCTTTGCAAGTTATACATTTTCATCTCCCACTGGAGATGTGAGTGATCCAGTTCTAGATGTGCCCCTGCAGCTCCCCACAGCTTGCTGGGGCTGGAACTGGTGCAAAATGCTACTCAGAGTTCCACAGGCACACCAAGGTCTGAGTCCCCATATGTGCGTCCCTCTCCTCAGGCTGGACACAGATGGCTTGGAGTTGCCCATGGCAAGGTTGCAATGCTGCAGGGCAGATTCTGGTGGTGCCCCACCAGGCTTGGCTTCATAAGCTTTTCTTATGTCCCTGTGTCCAGGTAAAAAAGGTTGAAGGAGTATTTTACACTTCTTTTCAAGCTGACACTTTTTATGATTGAAAAGTCTCGCCTGGTTGCTGTTTAATCTGGCTGGAGGTCATCTTCCTCCCAGTAGTAGCAGTCTGTTCAAACATTTGGGCTTGCTGGCTTTTGGATGTTTGGGTTTGGTGGTTTTTTCTGTCATTCCCCAATCGCAATTAATGATTTCATCTGATTGGATCTTTTAAAAGATTGAATGGATTGGTTGCAATTGATAATCAAAAGTTTGAAAAGGGATTTGAAACTACGTACTTAATTTTTATATTCCTGAAATGAGATACCTTACTAAAGCCTGTTATCAAAGATATTCCAAAAGGGAAGAGAGATAAAGGGATGTCTAATTGACTAATTGCTTATAGGCAATACAGAGGCAGATTCTTCTCAGCAGTGCTCAACAAAGGGTCAAGAAGCAACAGTTTTAAATTTCATCAATGGAAGTTTCAAGTTTTTATTTATATATAGAGAGTCCCTGTGAAAGTGGTTAAGCACAAGTTGCCGGAGGAATTGGGATATCTCCATCACTGGAGATTTTCGGAAATTGACTGGACAAGGTCATGAGTAGCTAGAACTAACCTGGAAAGAAATGTTGCTTAGAGAAGGATGTTGGATTACCTGTGGTCATCTCTTTCAACCCAAATAATGCTGTGATTCACACTTCCACCTTTCACATACTTAGCACTCTACTAAGGATAAATACCTGATTACAAGGTGAACAAGTCTGCAGTCTAGCAGGACAATTAAAGCACTTCTGAAGAACACTGCATCTAAAGTAGAAAACTTAGTGCATAAGCACTCAGTTGGCAGAATCTGGACAAATATATCCTCTTAAATTCTCTTAAGCATCAAAACAGATGGATTCAATTGGCTTCAGGACCATGAGAAATATAGAAAGGTAAGCTTGACAGAACAAAAGGTGAGACACTAGAAAATGTGTGTATATCTGTGGTAACTGCACCACTATTGGGAAAGAGCTGTAAAACTTTGATAGCTTGATTGTAAAAGGTAATTTAGGTGCAACTGGCCTAATAACGGTATTGCCACCTTTAGACTAATAATAAAGTATTGGATCCATACAGAAGGTGTGGTTCTTTAGCCCGCTTTATTCACACAAGGTGCAGCCTGGTAGCCTACTCTTGAAATTGCTGGAATTTGTATGTAATGATGTAGAATGTGGGCAATAAGGGGTATAATACGGAATGCATCAGCTGATCAGGTCAAACAGCTCGTTTGAACCCAGGATTATTTGGAAAATCCAAGAGAGCCTGGGCTATAGGCATACATAGAAAAAAATTAACCATGGAACTCATCAAGTTTAACTGTCCTTGCTAATTAGCACAGGCATGTTTCCCACTCTTCTGTGGACATTCAAACCTCCATTCTTTAGTTCCTTTGTGAATGCCTTAGACAGTGGCTGACAGAACAAGTACAGCTTCAGCTCTGTTGAAAATTGTTAGGAAGCCATGAATATCAGAGCCATGAAACCAGACAGAGCAAATACAAAGTGTCATATAGTCACCCTGTGATTTGGACACTTAGTTTGATGAGTGAGGACAGACTTGTGCATGCCTTCCCCAGATCAATATGCATTCTTTGTGGTGTTTATTCACTTTTAGATGAAAACTAAAGCCAGAAACAATATCTGGAGAACAAACACCCTGCTTAGGGACCTCCAGTCACCTCTCCCAAGAGAGCACCCTAGCTTTTACTCTGCTCAGCAAAAGTGGTTCACTACTCCCCTTTTTCAGATGATGGATACCATCTGTTGTTACTTTGCTGTCTGCTGAACTCTGTGCTTACTCTGTGGCAAGTGGTGCAAAGATCACACCTAATAGACCCTGCTTTCTCCAGGGTTTTAGTCAGCTCTTTGTCTCAACTCTGAACCACAACACAGATGAGGCAGGAACTAAAAAGGCTCATTTATACATTTACATGCCAGGGGAATTTTGCAATGCCAAATGTAGACACTAATTACAAGTACGTTCTGAGGTTTAGGTTTTTCAAATTGCTCTTCTTGATTGTGGATCTGAAATTGATAGAATTCTTTGAAAGTATTCTGTGTCCAAAAGTTAGACATGAAACAGATGGGGAAAAAAAAATCTGGTGATCATGTTCAGGCTCTCAGAAGGTATACAAAATCAGGAAAAAAAAAAAAAAGAAAAAGAAAAAAAAGAGAAAAACCAGAAGGGATCTGGTGCCTAAGCAGCATACTTTCTTGAGAAGATGCATCTATGGGAAGCAGAGGAAGCTTGAGCATTTAAATCCATTAGCAACAACAAAAACCGGGAGCAGAAAAACTAGAAACCTCTCTCAGCAATCCCCTTCTCACAGTTTAGCTAATTTTCTGGCTTTGTTTGCAGTTTGTGTTGTAAAAGATTTAACAGTAAAAGCTCAAAAGAAAATTAGGCTTGACTTTTCTGCCAGTTTTTTTTGCTACAGAATAGTAGAAAATGTGGAGCAAATATCTTCAAGCTAATGTAAACCTAGAGGCTTTCCCTGATTTCTTGGCAACTGCACTACTGTGTGAAGTAAGCCTCCTCCTCGTGTCCCCTCCTACATTAAGTGCCTGCTCCCAAAAGAGCATTAACCCTTCTGGGACTGTCTAAGGATCTCTGAAATCACAGGCTAGAGACCTCTATGGTTAGGTAGGAAGCCTAGGACCAGGTCAGGTTGCCTGAACAGCTTATAAAAGACTGCAGTCTGCTTTTTAAGCACTGAAGGACCCAAGAGGGCAGCTTAACAGGTCTCTCTTATCTTTGGGCAGTGTTGGACTTCTGCAATGTCTTATTCCAATGCAAGACAAGAAAAATAATTTATTTAACCTACATAAAGTCATGATGTCCTCTTTAAGAGACCAAATTTCTTCTAGACTGTGTCTTGAATGTATTTCATCCTGATAGCATTCTGCTACACACGGACTCCTTTATTGCTACATGGATACCAGGATAGGGGAAAAGAAATATCACTTCTAATAGTAAAACAGAACTTCCTTGTTCAACTGTACAAACCCCTTTCACCCATGTATATTTTAGAAGCTGTTTCATACTTTCCAATAGAGAAAACTTGCTTTTACTTTTTTAAGACCTAGAGTTACTTCAGTGGTGTTATAGTAATGGATAAGAGAATATATTTTCACCTTTTTCTTTAAAATAGCATCTGTGGAAATAAACACAAAAAATTTTGTATTGGCTCTTACCGACATTGAATATTATCCAAAAGGATTAGGAAATTCTAGAGTTAAGTTTCCAGTGCTCATGCTAAATCTTAAGTATCATTTTTATACTACAGCCTTTAACAACACAAGCATATAATATTTTTTCCACAGGATGCTACGTCATTCAGTGCACAGGACAGACTGTTAGGCCTGTAGTGAATGAAATGGTTGTCTGTACAAACCCTGCCTTATGTTCGATAGAGTTTGGAACTTATGTAGAAAACAAAAAAAAAAATGGGGGCTTTAGGGGTAGAAAGGATGGTCTTGTTCATCAGTTGATCAAGTACAGGCTGGGTATATTTCAGCCTCTGCCAGATGTCCAGTTTGTCAGAAGGGATTAATTTCAATGTTTTCTATGAAAATGAGAGTTGGAGAAAATAGAATTGCAAGAAATGCTGTACAAAGTGGCACTTAAATATATTTATCCTTTAGTTTTTTATATAAAAATGCATTATTTTATAATACATTTACAAACATATTAAACATTTATAAATGTTGAATATCTTAATAAATCAAGGGCATAAATCATATGTTTGCAATTAGCTGTGCAAGTTTACAGAGCAACAAAGATTACAGAGCTGTCATGTTAAACTCAACTTGGAAGATAATCTATCCATTGCAATACCTTGTTATTTTTAATACAAATTAACTTTTATTAGAATAATCGTTTCATTTTTAATTCCAATACATTAACTATGTGTTGGTTTTGGCTCTGCCTATTGCATACATAGCAATATTTGTACATGTTGGGACACACTTCTTCCCCACAAGGTGGTGGTATTACTATGTTATATAGTATCTTTTCCTCAGAATGACCTGAAGCTGTTTCATTTCCAAATGGAATTAAAATGTCATGCCATTTCATGCAATGAGCAAAACAATTTAAGCTCCCGTTTATCTAGTTAAAAGGTTAAATGACTCCATCCTCTTCAACTTTTAAGATTAAAATATCTCTTTGTAGATATCTTTATCTAGATTTGCCTAGAGAGCAATTTTGCTGTAAGAACCCAAGAACTGAGGAATCAGTTTCTCTGTGTGGTGAGAGGTGTGGGATCATTTCATTCAGACAGACAACTGGTGTGTTTCTGGGAGTGGTCAGCTGCTCACATCGGGGCTCTGGGGAGCTGCTGACCAGAATTCCCAGGTTTGTGACAGAGAGGGTTCATTAAACTGGGCTGTGGAATACCAAATCCCTTTCTTTTATGTATGTGATAAAAAACTTATATTCATCACCGAAGATTCAAAATCGCTAAATTCCTGGATAAATTAACAAATAAATAGGTTTCAGAGTGGTATCTCCTGTTTCTTCCTTGCTGACGGGACTTTGAAATATCACCTGGTTCAACCTTTTATGGAAAGGGAGCCTTTATGAGATTACCTAGCATCCTGTTCAATCCCATCTTGAAAACCTCCAGTGCTTTTCACTCTACCACATCCCTGGGAAGGTTATTCCAGCACTCAAAGCACTGTTATTAATATAAAAAAATAATTGCTAAGGGAAAAGTGTTAAATAAATTTAAGTGTTGACAGCTTTAGATCTCTCCTCTATTTCTGGAAATATAAGAACATTAAACTTGCTAAAAATTCATTGAAATATTTGATTGTTCTGAAGCATCATATTTCTTCTTTGATTAGAGCAATATCTAAAGGAAGAGAATACCAGATTCTAAGATTTTCCATTCATATGGGAAAATATGGGAATAAACAGTATTAGGATATCCATAGTAAAATTCCTTTCAAAATCTTCTATATAGCCCAAACCAGCTCTAATAAACAGTAAACAAGTGAAACTTCATGGGAAAAAAAACTTTTGAAAAGCCAATGGTAAACCAGCCAAAATCTGCCTTCAAAATCACACACATAATTCACATCAGGGAAATGATCTTAATTACTCTTTTACACCCTGTTTCTTTGGCCACTGGCACATATGATAGCAGAATTTAACATTCATGTAAATGGAAGCAGACTTGGCCCTGAGTGCTTTCTTCGGAAAGCTTGGTGGTCTGGGAACATTACTGGTGGATCTGCAATTATGTGAGGGAAATACGCTCAAACTGAGCTCAGAGGATGCATTTTTACTCCAAACTCTATGAAATTGACTGATTGTGTCAGCCATTTCTAGGACAAAATTATCTAGTGTGAGGAGTGACCTGCTCTGAATAGCCTTGCTTCAGAAAACAACTTACAAACATAGAAAATAAACAAAAAATTCAGCAATAATTTGACTGCACTCAGCTAAGAGGAGACTCCTGTCAAAATTGAGGGTTCTACCTTAATCTAAGAAGTGACAAATGGAAGCATTCTTTGTAAATAGGCTGCTTTATATTAAATCCTTAGCAACCAAATTGTTTTCGCTTTTCCCTTGAACCATATTAAGGAGAAGTTAGATGAGAAAATAATTACATGCTCATGATATGTTTTACTGAAGCTCTTTGAGATCATCACATAATTACTTTTTAAAGCATTTTCTCTGCAGACTTTTTTTTTCATTTTTTGAATAAACAGCCTTGTTAAGACATTCTATTTTGTAAATTGAGGGGGTAGCGGGGAATAGCATTTTATTGAAGGAATACTTTTTCCTATTGGAAAAAATAAGTGAATTAGTGATATGCTGTTAAACATCACCCCATTCTACCATAATCATATTCACAGGTGGGAGAAAAGTAAATGGGAAAAGTAATTTGACTAAATAGTAACTATCTAGTTATTTTTGTGGTCTTTGCTTTTGTGTTTGGAAGATCATAGACTGATAGCTGTACTGCTTGCTTTGACCTCTGAATCTCTGAACCTTATAATTCATCTTACTCTGTATTTTTTATTTTTTAATTATGTGTGAAAGGAGGTTACATTGCCTGCCACATACTCATGCCAAGTGGGCTTTCACATTAAGGTGATGATAACATGTAAATCTCAGCTTCACAGTTTCTGTCAGCTGCCTGAAGATTTTCTCTGATACTTTCTTGGCCTTAAGCAGTGTGAAGAGTTGCACACTAAGAACTACTTGTATTACGTATTTTTTATTCCATACACGCAACTTTGGTTATCATGGTGCAGGAATTCACCTGCAGGAACTCAGGTTCCCCTTCCATGAGCATTTTAAACCACCTAAGCTGTTGAAACAAACAGCCCATTTCTGCCTGGTTCTTGCAATTTCCTTCATCTGGTTTTCTCGACTGAGGCAATTACAATACTTCCCATGCTACCTCAGACTCACATCTGAGCTGCACCTTGACAAGGAAAGAATTTGAGGCTTATATTCCTCCTTTAGCTGAGGCAATAAATAAACCTAAGTGACCCTAATGTCATCCTTTCCCAGGTGTTTTAATGAACATTATGCAAACGATGGGCACTTTATTTTACCTATACAATCCAGTTCCAAGGTCATTCTTTAAAAGCATTATACTTCTACTGACAACCATAAGCACAGAACATATAAAAATTTGGGTCTGGCACAAATTCCTAAACATACCAATGCCTGGAGTTTCCATGCAACCAGCTACAATTTTTGGCAGCTGTGCTTGAGCATCATGGGAATCTGGTTCATAACATGACATATAAAGAGGCCTTAATTATTCTTAGATAATTAATGAAACTCTAAAACATATTTTCCTTAATCAATACACCTGCCTGGAGCCTTAGGTCTGCACTGAAACTCAAAGGAGCAGAAAAATTTCTGTCATAATCCATCTTTGGCAATTTCTGTTGTCTGGCCTTCTCCTCTCAGTACACAGAAGTTTGGGACTAGCATTTTGAATTATTCAACCCTTCCCATGCCCTGAAGACTGTAACTCTTGATTCTGTATTGCATTTCAGGGAAAAGTGCTTAAAATGTAGCTGCTATCCTGCCTGTTTTCAAGATCTGTAAATCCTCTTTTGGCTCCAACCTACCTTCCCATTGAAGATCTATCCTTGAATGTCTAGGAAGTCTACGAAATCGAGTGTTTCAGATTGATGAAAATGCAAGGCTCGGAAAAAGGGCAAATAAATACTTAAGTCTCAATACACTGTGCAAGTTTTTATGCTTTTTCTTCCAGCTGGAGACTAATTACATTAATTCAAAATTTTTGCAGTAAAACCTGACACTGGGAACCAAATCAGAAAATTGGATGTACAGAGCTGAAGTCAAGCCTGTTTAAAGATTGCTTAAACTTCATGAGCTTTTTCATATTTACCCAGACCGCTTTGAGGTTTTACGCTAAATTATGTTTAACTTGGGGTTTTGACATGACACCAAGTGAAATTCTGTTTCAATTTTTAGTTCCGTTCAAAGTCCAAAAAAAAACCCAAACCCAGAAGTGGGGGATTGTATCCTTATTTGCTGTAAACCAGCATCTCTACACTACTTTCAATAAGGCTGTGTAAGCTTATAACAACTGAAAAGCTAATCCCAGTGAAGTAAAGCCATGTGGTGAATTGAACCAAAGAAAATGTTCAAATGAGTAAGGCCAGCTGTACCGCACAGGCGGACTCAACAGATGGGCACTGGGCCAGTTTTCCCCATTAATTGCCTCCCCATGCTTCACTGAAGGAAGTTTGAAGCCAGTCCAAATCTCCTAAGCTACCCAGCATCACCCCTCTGTTTTAACTCCAGCTGAGACTTCCAGACACTGCTCTCACTGGCAACAAAATTGGGAATACACACGAAGAAGTTTTCTGAACAGTACTTTGCGTGAGCTACAGAAACAGGGCTTAGTCATGACCAACTCTAGTTCCTGGAGCAGCAGTGTTGTAGGGGCTGGTGATGAGGATCCAAGTAGAGGAAACGAGGTGGGAGGAGAGGCTCTTGCTGGAAAAACAAGGGGAGAAAAGCATATGGGAAAAGTAGAGCTTGCCTGAGCTGGTTGCAAAGGAAGGGGGAAGAGGCAGCTGTGAAAGCATAAAGACTTCTGGATGAGTCTTAGTGGAAGAGTGGGAAAAGAAAGTCCTAAAGGAAGTATATGGAATAAAGTTTGTGCATTAAGAGATGTTCACAAGGCAGATCCATGTCTGGAAAGGAAACTGAGCAGTGCAGTGTGGTAAAGAATTGAAGAGCTCTTTAGGACAAATAGTCAAGGAACATTCAGTGGACGAGGAGAGTGTGGTGGGAGTCAGCAAGAGACACTGTGGCTAGGGAGCTGAGAGCTGGAGTGGGAAGAAATTAGATTGGATAAAACAGGATGTATGAGGAGAACACCTAACCAAGGAGTTGGGAGAGCAGAGAGGCTTGACACAAACACGGTGATGGAGACATCAGCACAAAAGTTTTCTCATCGGGAAAAGAGATGGCCTGAGCTGTCAGTATCCAGTAAAGCACAGTCTCCCTCAAAACTAAAACAGATCCCTATTTCTGAGCATCAATATTTCCAGTGGCAACACATAACTGTGAAAGCCAGAGTTATTTTTATGCTGGAATGGTCAAAAATAGCATGTATTGGAATAGTTCTGTCCCTCAACTATCTATGCTGCCCAGTATTGGTGTTCTGACACTTCACACCTTCCAAAATAGCACTACTGCAGCCTATTGGCAAGCAGCTTCAATTCCCTCTCACAGACATTGCAGAGATGATATAACTTATTAACTGCTATCAATTAATCTCTGAGTTGAAGTGGGGATTGAAGAGGAAATGAGAACAGAGTAAAGGCATGTTGTGGAACTGATGAATGAATGTGTACAGGCCAGAAGGGCTGTTTGGAACGATTGCATTTTTTTCCCTTATTACCAAGTGAAAAAGAATAAACAAAACAGAAAAAACACTTGAAGGCTTTGAAAAAAGGTTCACAAAGAAAATGTCATAGTTTTGCTAGCAACAGGTCTTCTGTCTTATGTCTTTCAGAACAGAGAAGACCCACAATGAATGACAGGGATTCAGTGAAAAGACAATTCCTGAAAAGATGCAGTATTATCCAGCACATAGGTTGTCACCATGTCCCTGTGCCGTGCTGGGTTATTGAGCCTATCAGCCAGGACACAAAGTCCATATTTCCCTTTCCCTCGTGCCTGGTTTAGAGGATTGAAACAAGGACTATTTGCTCCTGCCTTCTCACCTCAGCTGTACTCTCCATGAAAAGTGCTCAGCTTCACTACTTCAGAGCCTTCTATCAAAATTCTCAACTCAGAGGAGCTGATACCTTTAGCCAGCAGTCTCTCTGCTTCCTGTAGTTATGACATTAGTTCTGTTACAGAACTGTGCATACTAATCACATGATAAACATATGGAAGATAGTTTACTAAATGCTTTACCAAGTGTTATACAAAATCAGCAGCTAGTAAGCCAGACTGTCATTTCCCTTTTTTAGTCTCCAGAGCATGTATGAACACTCAGTCCTCTCGGCCTGGCCTGTGGGAGCTGGCTGAATGTCCCCTAGGAAGTGCCAACTGATGGCTGCAAGAGAACAGCCCAGGCTGGGCTCAATTCCCTCCTGCTCTTCCCAGCCATGTCCAAACATGCCGACTATAATTCTCTGCAAGTGGGAAGTCCTGAGTTGGTAAGACAGTCACTTTTAGTTCTCCCTACAATGCCAAAGGCGAGTCTTGAAGCATGAGTTTTAAGACATTCACTAGAAGCAAACACCAAACTTTGCTCCTTTCACTTCTGTTCTGCTTAAACCAACTTTGGGCCAAACATTGGAGTCAGTTGCAGCGATTCTATTTCGATGCTACCATAGTGTAAGTGCTATGACTCTGTACTTATAATGGCCTAAATTCCCACTTCTTCTGTACCCTTTTGTGCAACTACGCTCTGCCTTTGTTCCTTTCAATTGGGCCTTTCCTTAGCTTATTGTTATGTCTGACAATAGCAAATACAGCTTTTCAGCATCTATAGTCTTCAGCTTTTATACTGTTTAAGTTGTTTTGGTGAACTACTCTCCCACCTTCCAATCTCCTGTTATAAAGTTAGGATTTGGGGGAGACAGGGAGAAGGGGGGACACTGCATGACAATTTCCCTTCTATCAAGTAATTGTATTTAGCAGAGACCATGCTCTTTATCCCAGAACAGAAAAACAGAGGTTATATGAAGACTTTTAAAAAGCCTGTGGATGGCATGTAGTGGATTTATTACCACTTCATAAATTCCCACAAAGTTTTGAATTGCTTTGTTTTTAATTGCCAGCAATGGAACAGTTCACAATACACTGCAGACACAGACCTAGCTTTTTGTTTGAGACATTTGGAGGGGAGGGGGGAAGAGAGGGGAAAGGCTCATGAGAAACATGAATGAGCAAGTTTTGCTGACTCTTCTAACTACAGGGCCTGACAAAGTGCCTATAAATACATTTCCCATGATGTTAACAGCTGAGCAGGACCTTTGTTGTATGATAAGTGGGAATTTGAGCTTGTCAAACTTAGACAAGTGGGAGTAAATTGTAATCAACATGTCTAATAGAACACAACTTATTAAAGAGTTGGTCTGTATTATAAAACATAACTTTGACATATATATCATAAACAATGCATTTGCTTTACTGATTGTGTTTTCAAGTTACCTCTTTAATGTTTATTGATATTTTACTATATACAATCTCCTAACCTATCTAATCCAAATCAGAAATATCCATCACAAATACTATTTTTAAGTACAACTGTCCATTCATATCAGTGTATTGCACAAATGGATTTATTGATCATGTAAGGTTACATGATTGCAAATAATATGAAAAAGGAGAAAACGCATGAGAATGTTTGTCACAAGGTGTATCTGAAAGGAGTGAATTTTTCCTTTTTTATCTTTCCCATACCTCTAGGAATATTTATTTCCTGAAAGCATGTTTCAGACAAAAATTGAAAAGAACTATTGTAGAAAATTCTCAGAAAACTTTTAACAGGTGTAAGCATAAATCAGCTTTCTTTCCACTAAAAAAAAACCTAAACAAAGAGGTTAAAAATATGTCAATAAAAGTATTTCAACATGTTAAAATTGTGTTAAAATATGTTATAATTTCAGGACACACAGAACTTCAATCTTATGAATGGAGAGCTTGCAAAAATAGGAATTTTCTTTAGCCAATGAAATTTTTAAAACAGTCTGAGATACAAAATTCCCACTGGATCTTGTGGTGTCCCTAATTATACCTTTTCAATTTCCTTCAGAAAAGGCTATAAAGTTTTGTTTGATTCAGGTGCTCATTGTGATTTACTGTGAAATTCCATTGCACTAAGGATTTAACAAGTTTGCTCTTTTTGGTTGTACTTAACTAAATCAACTGCTCTATTTTTATTTCAATAAAATAATATATGATTTTATTAGGAAGAGAAGATGCTACCTGTAGTGCTTCCCAATCATACCAATATCTTCTGAAAATTACTCAATGAAATTATGGTGCATTTCCTATTGGAATTGATTATGATTTCTAAGATGAGTTTTTGCTTCATATTTGAATGAGGTCTGAGAGATGCTTCTTTGCTGTTTTTAACAGAACCAAATTACAGACACATGCAATGCAATCTAATGTTTGTAGTTTGTAACCAGATGATCTTCAAAACAGGAAGAGGTTTCAATGCAAGTCTATAATATACCCCCTATACTTGCACTCTGGAGTTCCCATAGTATTTTTCCTACCAAAGAGCCACAAAAAAGCATTATGCATTTGCTCAATGACATTTTCCATGTGTTTCAGTCATTATTTTTCTATTCACTGCCCATTCCCTTCATCATGTGTCATCTTCCATGATACCTGCGTGATATGCATAATTACACTCCTATGCACAAATGCAATAGAATATTGCCTGAAGAGGCACACATGTTTTATAAATTGTTTGCTTCATACTTCAAAACTACAGATTCCAGTCTGGTGCCACTTCCTCCAAACCTTCAAAGCTCACTCTTATTAATCTAATGAGTAAAGTTACTTCCTAGATGTCTTCATCCATTCCCTCACCTTAGTTGCCTCTGCAAACAATCTCTTTACATGCTTAAATATATATTTATACACAAACATTCTTTCACCTAAAGGTGTCAGCCCTTCTTTTTTTTCCATACAAGACACTTCTTGAGGGGGGCAGCAAATTGCAAAGTGCAAGCCCCAGGAGACAATCACCACCCAAACTACTGCTCATTACGTCTGTCTTTGAGGTAATACCTTACTGCAAACTACAGCAACTTCTTCCAAGTGCTCATGGCCTCCACCGTGCCTCCTCTTGTTGTTCATAAAAATAGCTGTCCATATGAGATTATTGACCAGTAAGGGAACAATTGCCTGGGTTTTTCTACACTAGCCAAAGAAAAGGATATCTAGAGAGTCACAGATCTATCATCTGAGCCTTTAGAAGCAGTAATAGGAGTGGTGCCTGTCCAGATGTGCGGAGGTAAGGAAAAGAGTGAGGGTGGTGAGGTTGCTGGGAAAAGTCAAGTAGAACAAGGAAAGTAGAAGACTGTGCATAAGAATGGATAAGAACTTGAGAGGCCACGGATGGTCAGTGCCTTAATCAGAACTTCACTGCCCTTAAGTTCAGCATCCTCACTGTGGGATAGCTTCTGGTGCTGCTTCTTCCTTCTGCTGTCTCTGGCAGTCAGCATACTGGCAGCAGGGTGTGAGAAGGAGACCATGAGGTACAGCTCAGGAAGGAAAAACATGCTCTTCTTGGAGTGCAGTTAAACATATTAGGCATATATTCAGATACTGATTCTGGAGGCTTCAATTACATGCATAGAAGCAGCATGATAGTCTGAAAACACATGATAGAAGGTTTAGAAATGTTGAAATGAGAAAAAAAGTGAGTGAAAAGCCTTTGTACTGGTTTTGGCTAGGACAGAATCAATTTTCTTCCTAGTAGTTTGCATGCTGCTATGTTTTGCATTTGTGCTGAAAACAGTGTTGAAGGACTTTTTTGGCTATTGCTGGGCAGTGTCATGGTGTCATGGTCTTTTCTGCTCCTCACCCCACCCCACCAGTGAGGAGGCTGGGGGTGCACAAGGAGCTGGGAGACAACACAGACTGGACAGCTGACCCGTATTGTGACCACCTCTGCACCAGGACTACTAGGTTCTTTACTAAAGGATCTCTTGGAGTGGATTAAAGGGAAACAATGCTAGATAACGGATTATAACAACAACAATATCTTTTATTTTTAACAACTCTGGAATTGTAACTAGGAAAACTATGACTGGAAAAACATAACTGGAAAAAGTGGTCTATAGCCTTTCTGGAATTTAAGATTACCCTAACGGAGGAGAGAGAAAAAGGGAAAGATAGAAAGCAAGACAGAGAAATATCACCAGCCGTGGCTACAGCGGCGTGTGGGGTCAGGGGTTAGGGCCCCCATAGGCTGCAAAAATTAGAAATTTTATGCCCTTGGTCTATTTCAAGGGATAACCCAGTATCTCCTCCAGGAGGCGTTCTGGTGGGGCATGCATTATTTTTCCTTGGAAAGATCTGGAATGGTTGAGAGAGGGGATCTGTGTATAGGCTGAAAGTCTATGGTTTTCAGTTGTGCAGTGACGCCTTCCTGCACAAGAAGGAGACTGGTACAGTAAAAACACTACCCTGCCTTCACAGGATCTGCTGCTTAATGGCTGCTGGTAGTCTAAAATCTGCCCAAAATATGTGAAGCGTGGACACTAAGTGCCTAGCATCAAATCACTCCCTTCAACGTTGTTCCTAATATGTCACATAATATGTCCAGTTGCTAATATAGGCATACCCACAGCTTCTAGCTACTTCTTATGCTGAAGTTATGCATTTTGAGTTCAGAAGACTAGATCTCTATTTTCTCTCAAAACACAGCAAACGCTGTGTCACTCAGTCCTTGGACTGCAGTTAGAAACCCAATGTCCAGACCAGTCACACATTACTGGGGACGTGCCCAAGTGACATGTCAGAGGCCTGGGTAGGTGGTTGTACTGACTGTGGGAGTCCCACTACCAGCTGTCAGATATGGGATTAATAGTTGGGCATTCCTGAAGCTCAGAATAGCAATCAGTCATCACCCAGAAACAAGCGGAGCTTAAAAGGGCATAAAACCCCGCGACTGAATCCAGCCAAAACAAGCAGTGTTTTTTTCAGAGTGGTGAGTGAGAAAGTTGTAGAAGGTATCTAGCAAAGCTATCTGAAGGTGCTCTATTTTTCTTAGCTTCTCACTTCTCCGTATTTCTTTGGAGCCACACCATGGAGAAGCTGGAGGGAGAAATATTTCAAAAATGTCATTAAACCTGTATGTTCAGAAAAAATGCAGCATTTACATTAAATACATAATGCAGGAAACTGCTCTGTCAGACAAGATATTCTTCACCTGATTATGATTGGAAAGCAATAAATAGAAAGAACTAGTCATAAAACAAATGGCAAATGAAAACACATGCATTTAGGTCTTTGGCTTCAGAATAAATTAAGTGCAAATGTAGATTTTCCATATATCTGCCAGAATTCAGATAAGTATTGTTATTTTAGCCTATTTAACAGGTTACTTGTACGAAAAGTTTTTTCTGACACTGAAATATTCATTGTGAAAGAGCTTTAAACATTTTGTTACTGATACAGTTAGAATGAATGTGGATTTTTCCTGCTTTTCTGTGCCAGTACAGCTACAGTAAATGCCAATTAAGCTTACAAATACTTGCTGATGGCAAACACAGACCCTAAAGTCTACTGCATCATTAGGCCTATTTACTTCCCTAGGATTTTAACTGCTCATAAAATCTGGTCTTCATGGCTTATGTGCGAGATGTATTTATTTAATTAAGCTAAATTCTTTTTAAAATCCCCAAATATTACAATTTAATGGTCCATGTTCAAGAATAAATAGCTGAATTCTACTCTTGGGTAATACAAAGTGACTACCAACATTTAAAGAAATATTCTTGATTCAAGCATCAACCAAATTTGATAACCTTGAACTCTATAAGCTAAACTGTGGATTGCTCCCCTGTAATACAGTTGCCTTGAGATTTGGTCAGATACCTTTACGGGACGTATTTTCAAAAATACCTAGACACTGATGTCAGTTAAATCAATTTCAATGACAGTTGGGTGCTTTGTTGATGTAGGATTTGGTCTCCTTGTTTTTCAGTTTTTGACTTGTAGAGCAAATTCCCAAACATCACCAGTTGTTCAAACTTAATTTTCAACAAAAATTTTCACATTAAAAAGGGAAAAAAACCCCCAGAAGTCTGCAGAACACAGGCAGACATAGGCATTAAGTAGTTTATATTCTGCAGTTGTTCCAAGTTGTCATAATTTTATTTGCAGAGCAGATCTATGTTTATCTTAAGGCCTTAAAGAAGCAGAAACTGTTGACATTTGCAGCTCACTGTCATTCCACAGGACATGTCACCTTCAGTCAGAACTGTCCTTTATCTCCTCTACATACAACTCCTTTTTTACTGTCTAGTTCTACCTCCATTATTAAAGCACCAATTACCATAAATGGCTTAAGGCTGCATAGTCAGTATAACTCTGTGACTGTGACTCTGATTCTTCAGAAGTTTTTGACTATTTTATTATTAGGATTAGGATGGTATTCAGAAATCTCAGTCATGTTTTATGAACCCTTAGAGCAGTAGTCATCTTCTGAAGACCTTGGGCTCTTAAGAAGTACAAGAGACAAAAAGATGCTGTTTTCCTGACATTAATGATTGCCCAGCTCCCAGTAATACAACTTGATACTTCTGCTCTGAGCAATTATCAGACACTGGAAAGCAGAAAGTGCATAATTGCTCAGAGCAGCTCTTTCCTCTTCAGGCAGTAAGTGGCAGCATTGCAATAGCCTTTGCTTCCCTATCTTCTTTGTTGTCTTCCAAGGAAGTCTTGCTTTTATGCTCAAGCTCACAAAACTCCTTCTGCCATTTCTATATCCCCAAAATCTAATATTATATGGGAAAGCAATATATTACATTTATTATATTTTATGTAAAGTTAAATAATATATAAATTTGCAGATTTGGGGTCTCTCTTGTGAGTGGAGACTGTGCATATAAAAACAATCCCTCCATTTCTGTGTTCTCAGTCAGAGAGTATTTTGGATCCTTATCAACATTTCTAAAAACTGAACAAATTAAGGGAAATTGGAACATTTTCTTTATGCTTCTGAAACAGAGGTTGTAAATGGGATGTCTATCTATAGAAAGATATTATAGTGTAGATCCTTATTCTTAAATATTTTATAGCTACCAAAAAATAAGTCTGCAAAATCAGCATCTGATCATTTCATGTTAATTGACTTGCCAGTGATACTGGATTGGATTTACCCTATCCTAAAAGGGCTTTTTGGAACAACAGATGTGATTTTTTCCTGGCTCATAATCATCATCATCATTCATAAGGAAACTGCAATCAGGAGGGAGGAGACAGATCTGCTGATGAAGCACAAGCCTGCCTCATGTCTGACTCCCTCTGGAGCTTTGTTGGCTCTGCAGTGCTAAAAGGAACAACATACATTAGGAATTCAGTGTTGTCACTTGCATAAATATATAGTCCTAAATATGAATTACACCCTTTTCAGTGTCTGTTAAAAGTGAGTGGCAATTTTCAGTTGTGGGTAGGACTAAAGAGTGGATCTTTTCCTGAGAATCTATTTCACCTGTCTGTGGTGATTAGCTTGTGTAGTCAGTAGTTCTTGGGATGTTTTCACACTGTCTGGCTGTGTACCATGGTGCTGGATGTTACCTGTCAAAGGTTGTTGCTTTTGCATTTGTGGCATTTATGCTACTGGCCTTTGTAGAGGAATGAAAAGTGTATGCTCTGTCTCTTGTGGAAAATTGTTTTTATAAAGATCCAGTTTTCCCATAAGAATATGGCAAATTGTGTAAGGCAGCTTTTCATTAAGAAACCTTGCTGCTTATTAGCTGTCAAGGTTAAGAGGTGAATGAGAAGACTCTTTTATTCTTCAGGGCAAAATGGAGCTTTTCCAGGGACAGAATCCTGGAAACACTTTCAAGAAAAGGAAAAGGAAAAGGAAAATGGCTTCATAATAATTTGCACCATGCCTATGTGAAAAAAAATCACTATTTTAATGACATTTATGAGTCCCCATTTAGAGTAATGTCATATTAACTTAGGCCCGATTTGGTGCCTGGCCATTTTCGGTCATGTTTAGGAGAACCAGTCATAATAATATTTTAGTGAAAATTTTAAAAGGATTAGTTAAAATGATGATACACTGTGTAGTCTGGCAATCATTCAAAATTCTCTTTCAGTAATATTTATGTTTTTCTGCAATACCAAGTACAAACACCATTCACCATGTTTTTCATATACTTGGAATACTGAGAATAAAAGTGCTTTATAAATTTAAACTATTACTATTAATTATTACTACAGAATTTTTCCGTCATCATCTTTCTGACCTTTAAAGAACATTAATGAGAAAGTTTACTTATTGTAAGAATGAGCTAGTTTTAATGAATGTCTTTCACTGAGACTATATGACTGCCAAGATGAAAGCTCCCAAATGTTAATGCACTTGAGGTTTATAATGTCTAATGTTAATGTCACAGGACATAGGTCAGGGAAGTGAACTGGGAGTGATAGCTCATGATAAACCATCTGCATGTTATTTAGCAGCAAAAAAACAGGGTAAACTAAATCCCAGGACATGTCTACTGAGTTATGAAGTTATTGCAGGACTTCATCTAGCATTAATGAGGCCTCGTTTGAACAAATGGGAAATTCTTGAAATAGGATATCACAGAAATAACTTCTGAGGAGCTCAAGGGAATAAATGTTGAGAAAAGGCTAACTAGATTTGGCCTTTAATGATGCATAGGGAAAATGAGGAGAAGAACTTCTCACATTTCATATTCCAGTGTTAGGCTACAGAAACTGCCCTGCATCCCCCTGAGAAAAAAGAAGGACATTTTTCAGAATTCCTTTTTTTCATTTGTTTTCCTCTCCCTTCTTCTGTGTTATTGTGGAGGTCAAGATTTGAGATTACATGTTCACACACAGAACAGTGAAAGAAATCTTTAAGCTGGCTGTGTATATTCACAGCTATAACACGTAAAAATCTTTTAATGTCACTGCCCCTACTGCGCTCTAAACTACATTTTGCCCACTAGTATCCAGCTACCAATGATAGGTTTCAGGCTGTGTTGCTATATCAGCTAGGTAGTTATTCACATGTGCTTTTATTTTATGGTCTGGTTTATATTCTTCTTAGCTTGGTACTATTCTGTGGTGGGTACAAAAACTGTACATACAGTGGAGGAGGACTAGACAAACAAAATAGCTCCTTAAATTCTGTTTGAAAATGAATTTAATTTGGCTACATGATTTGGAACTATCTACATCTATAAATGTTTTGAGATCACTATTTTCACATGTTAAATTGCTTTTTATTTCTACATGTTACAGGTTTGGAATATATAAAGGAAGCTGCCCTTAAAATGGTAATGTGGAATGTGCAAGCGTTATATTATCCAGTTGAAGGCCTGTGCATCCTGTGAGATTTTAAGAAAGTAAACACACAACTGGTTCTCTTAGAAAAGATGTATTTATTTGCCCCTGTGCTCTCAGGCTCAAGGAAGCAAGGGTTATGTCTATTTTCCACCCAGCATCTTATACTCTTCCTGTGGGATAACTAAATACTTATACTACCAAGTGGCAAACTCACTAGTACCCAAATTTGTTCCTATAGGATTCCCTGGAGGCTAGTTGATGGGAGTGAATGGGGTTAATACCAGCAGAGAATTTGAACTATTTGTTGTTAAATGGGAAAACAGGATCAACTACCATTGTCATAAGTCTCTTCTGTAAGCTTCACAAGAAATTAAAGATATGCAAATAAGGTACAGGAAACTACTTTTCTTTCCAGGGAATTAGACTGTTTGGTTATGGCATGCTTTGGTTATTTCATAACATATGGAGAGGCTATTTCAAATGCCTTCAAGATATAAATTAGACAAAAATCTTTGAACATATTTATATTCTAGGAAGATGTGGAAATAATGCTGTATATGAAGGAGGATAATAAATAACAACTCATGTATTCATGTTATTAGGGAGTGCTCAACACTCATTTCTCCATGAAATTATTATATTCTTTTTTATTTTTTACCTTTTACCTTATGTCAGTCATTTCTGACAAGTAATTTCTGTATGGTTGCCCATTGCACAGAAAAGGAGAGTTTAAAACAATTCAGATGTTTTTGGAAACCACTAAAAGTTCTATCATCTAGTAGTAAAAATGTTAAGTTAAAAACCTTCACGGTACAATAGACCTCCAGATCTTTCTACTGGGCACATAGAGGAGCTTTGGACAGACATTATTCTTGATTCTGGCCAGGGAAAATATGAACGGGATTAAAAACTATGCACTAATGTCATTAGTCTTTATATGCTTCTTTCTCTCCATCGACAATCTCTTCAGCCCTTAGGAAGAGACTTGGGGGACATCTGTCCATATTTAAAGGCACATTCCTGACTTATGGATGTCTCTTCCAGGACGAGTTGAATTACACCCAAGGATGAAAGGCACTTCCATGACTAGTAGGGACATTTACCTTGCAGACATCCTCATTATGGACAGTGAATCCAAACCACGGAGTTATATTTTCTCAGAAGCAAAGTGGAACTGAGAGAGGGGACTCTAGGGTCCATTGATCAGCTTAGGTCCATCTTTGGAGAGCCAGACAGCCTGGCATCTGTAGCCAGGCCCTTTCCCATAAGCAGCAGGCATTTGCCCATATAGGCTATGTGTGCAAGCAACTGTCAAGGAATAAGCCTGATCAATCTTTTTGTTTGATGTGGTACAGTGAGGAAAAGTCTAAAGAAGACTAAAAGGTGAAATGAGATGAGAAATCACTTCTTCTCAGCTTTTGTCATACTCATATAGAAGGGTAGCTGGGAGATCCTAAAAACAAGGCTGGAAGCGTCACCCCGCATTGGAGAATATGAATTCCTTTTTAGTGGAAAAGCCTGCTAGCTGGCATGTGAGCTCAGAGAAACCCAGGAAGATTGACCAGCCTGCCTCTAAGTTTTACTTTTGTCTTGTAATCAGTAGGATGATTCCAGGACACCTGAGTTCACTCAGAGCAGCAACGTCAGTGAAAATGAAGTCTTCATCATTCAAGTTACATATGGGTTTTACTCTTGAGCCTTTTATATTCTATCTATAATAAAATAATTCAGTGTAACTGTTGGGCTTAAGGACCGGGGCACAAGTGAATTATTTTAATTATTCTTGTGGGACCTACTGCCAGTGAACTACTGCCAATGACTTACTACATTTTCCCTCTGAATTTCCTTGTCTTGCAACTGAGCAACCATATTAATATCTGTTTACTCTTTAGTATTCAATATAAACTATGAATATTCAAACTATATATTATTGGTATATTCAATAAATTAGTGAAATGGTAGATAAAGTAGCTTGCAGATGACATTCTATGCAGTGAAAGAAAGAAAGAAACTTCTACAGAACAGAAACTGAGGATTTTACAGGTCTAGTATTGCCAAACGGACAGCAGTTAGAAATAGTACCTGATCTGAATGGTCTGGAATGACTATATCCTTTAGCCAGCTATAACTAAACACACATACCCAGCAGAGTAAATTACAGTCAATTAATTTACATAGGAACAACAACAATTTTCTGTATGCTGATGTTGTAATTTCCTTTGCATCGGGTCTCTCTTACTTATCTGATTATTTAGCTGATCAACGGCCTAAACCATCTGCACTCAATTAACAATGTCATTCCTTCTAAAAGCTGAGCTTGTGTTATTTGTAGGGATATTCATAAGGTTCTTGTTAGTTTGAAGAAATGCTATGCTGACTTAACTAATAACCATTCATGGGAAAGGAAATGTTGGCAGTCACTGGAGGTATTATGGCTGCTATCACATATCCTCCTTTGCTACTATGGAAATTATTTTGAAGTAGACATTAACTGCTTACCCTTCACTGGGACACTGCTAAACAAAATGGCACAAAACAAGTGTGAGTTATCTGCTCAGAAAGGACAACCTCTGCAACAGTCATTTCATTTAACTTTGAATACCTACAAGGCATAACTTTTCATCCAAGGTCATCACCCTTGGTTCCTCCTGCTGTCAGTGTCTATCACAAGATTCACCACAGCATAGACATTTACAAGGTGAATCCTATCAAACTGTGAAAGTGTTGATTTTCTTCATTTATGGTGATGAAATAAGCCTGACTAGTGTGAGCAGAGAAGCTCACATTATAGATGTCTAAAGTGAAGGAGAAGGAATCCAGGCAGGTTTTGGCTGTTTGAAAATCTGAAATGTCTGTCACTTGCCATTTTGTTCTGCCATGATTCTAAGTGTTTTAAATTCAGATTACAGCATGGATTTTCAGAAAGTCACCATACTGCTGGGAAATATACAAAGAGATGAAATATCTTTAGTGGGCAACAGAAAGGAAAAGGAGCAGTGAAGAGGGAGACATTGCAAACTATGTAATATACAGATTAGGTTACATACTGCACTTCTGGTTGACAGTCTAACGGCATATACACAAATAACATCCTGGTGCTTTCGCCACACTGCCCTGCCCTGTGTCCATCATCCTGAGCATTACTAGAGCACAGCAGAACACTCCCTCCTTTCTGCCTCTTGACGGCTCGCAGTGAGTGCTCTGCATGACAGGTGCAAAGCTGTGCCTTGCAAAATGTAAAGCCATTTGTATACCTATTTTTACTCAGTTGCTCTTTAGGGACTTCTATTTTCCTGTGGCTCTACATCTGGGGCATATATATTTGTCTTACAGGCTACTTCTTATTATATTTCCTTTTCTGTCTCGTTGATTTCTCAAAATTCACACTAAGTAAAAAATTTCAGCATTTCTTTTCCAACAGTAATTACTATATATACCAAAAATACTCAGTGGTTAAATTTTGATGTTTATTTCTAGTCAGGTACAATAAGGATTCCACACTCTAATAAGTATGTCAAAGTCACGATTCTTTTTCAATTAATCTTTCCTTTTTTTTTCTCTTTAAAATCCATTTTTCTTCAATTTTCTTATTCCCATCATCAAAGACTGATGATATTATTTCCCTTCCTTTTCCAGATATTCTGATCTTTTTCATTTCTTGCTGACACTTTGCATTTTCCAGGGAAATATATCAGTGTATAAGGACTCTGCTCAAGAACATTTCCTCAGAGAAGTTTAACAAAATTCCTCTACTTCCCATAGTCAGTGTACACACTACTGTGAGGAATGAACTCTGTTCCTGCAACAAATTAGCCCAAAAGGTGTCTCAGTAGTGTTCTACAAATGCCTAGTTTGCTAACTGCTAATTACAATTCTGTTCCTCAGAGTCTATCCTATTTATAAAGGTGAAACTTTCCAGGGGCCTTTCTGAGCACTGATGAGCCAGCATCCAACCTAAGGTAATCTATATGATTTCATCATGAAACTGTGCCCAGTGCAGGGTCTTCTCTTTGTGGACCTTTCTTTTTGTTATAACTGAAATGTTGAACCCTCTTTTTTTTCCTGTGTATGAATTCTGTTTAGGTATGGCAGCTTTCCAAAACACCACTTATATGTAACTGTATCAAGACTACTTCATATTTTCTGTGTATATCACATTAAGTGAATTGAAGTTAAACATTCAGATGGATTAAAGCTTGACATGTATTTCTGTTCTGGAGTAATCACAGTCTAAATCACAGATTTCTGTCACAAAACACAACAATGACTGAGTAAATTCAGATATATACTTTACATATTTACCTTAATAAAGACTGTGTCAGTGCTGTGTTTATAAGGATGCTACATCTTTTATAATCAGCCAGATTTAAAAATATGCAGTGCAAGAGAAATGCACCATTCACCAGGCCAGTTAAGTTATTCTGCATTTCTTAGTGACCTTTCATGCTGAAAAACTCAGTCATGCCGAGTCACGTGAGCTGACAATTGTCTTGTAACAGCCTGTACAGGAGCACCTTCCAGCATTTCAGAGCTCACACCTCAAGGATTGCACATGGCTAAAGGACTGCAATGCAGTAACTTCCAGGCAGAGTGATTAGTTATCTCCATGTTTCTCCAGAAGAATGTAAGAAGAAAAATTGGGAGAACAGCTGTTGGTTCCTGTATTTGATAAAAAATGGAAAGCTTCCCTTTGCCTACGTTATCACTCTACTCATGCTATGATTATTGCAGCCTTTCTAAGGATCTCCTGACTTCAAACAGGGATCTTAAAGGAAAGACAGCACAGATAAGTAAATGTCAGCCCTTTCTTTGAAGGCATATAATTTTCAATTAAAAATCAGAATATAATATTTGCTGGTGTTGAGTCTCCCTGGAGAACATATTTCTGCCCATCATGCCCATTTTGTAATTTTGAAAGTCTTAAGCCCAATGTTAATTTCTATAAACATGTTTTATTCTTTTAGTCCTATTTGATGGGATAAAAGAGACGGAGTGCAGGAGTGTTATCTTTCAAATAGCTGTGGCGGAAATGCAAGAACTAGCTGTGCTAATTGAAGCATCCTTAAACACAGTTCACATCCATTTACAAAACATGTCGACATGCCTGTGTAGATTTTGATTACTAGTGGACTATGAGGTTTCATGTCCAGTTAAGCCAAGATATTAAGGAAGGCCTTAGTAGTGGCATGTGGCCACCACTCACACAGGCCCCAGACTCCACCTGCAACCTGTTGGTGACTGTGGCATGTCCCTGCAGGCCCTGTCACTGCCCTTGCAGGCAGAACATGCCTTCTGTATTGTGTTACTGTCCCCATGCTGCTCATTCGTGCTCACACAGTGCTTCTATACATTATTTCACGCTGGAGCAGAGAAGCTTTGATTCACAACTATCAGCCTTCAGCAAATCTTCATTTGAAGAACCGAGGTTTAAGTATCAGGCCTTGAACCCTTATATCTCGTCTTAGATGGGGTCATAATTCAAAATATCAATTTCTGGACTCCATTTATTTGTAGAAAGCACATCTGGACACAATATTGCCCAACTAAGTTTCTAGACCCACTGCCTACACTTGCTCTCAAGCTGCTAGCCTGTGAAGAAGAGTTTTGTGACTAGATATAAACTGAGGTTGATTTCTTTGCATAACTAATTCATGTCCAGGGAAACTTCTGTATTTGTTTATTTCTCTTACACAGTCTTTTTTTATTTACCAGTCACCACATGTCCTAAACCAGAATTTTCATTAAAATTCTTTTGAGATGTGACTACAAATATGTAAGTTGAATATGGAAAAAATTGAGGAGTTTTGTTTGGACTTTGTTGAATGTTAAGCTATATCCTTTTAAATTCTTCACCCATATTTCAAATCTAAATACTGAGATTCTTTTTTCCTCTTAGTATTTGGGACTTGGCTTGAAAAATTTAGTCTGCTTTTCAGAAGGTGGAGGTTCTTTTCTTTAAAAAATGAATCTTATTACAGTCAAGAAGCTTTTGAAGACATTCCTTTTAATGTTTATATAGTTTACCCCACTTATCAATGAGGCAAATTAAATCTAATTTTGTATCTTACTCTACTTACTATAAATACATTTGCTTGCTGAGAAACATCCTGTGAGAACAAAGCAAGTTCTCTGCTTGAGATCTCAAAGAATTAGGCCAATTGCAAAGTTTCCTTTCTTGAAAGAAAGTTTAGCCCAGGAAAACACAGCAGTTTGCCCCAGGCTTAACTAACTATAAGAACTGAATCTCCTGCCAGACATCTCAGCTATGGCATCAATTTCAGATATCTACACTTACCAGCTCAAATGATACACTAAGATTCCTGCAAAGAGGTCAGTGGCACATAGGTGAAACCCATACTGGGTACAGTGGGAGAGAAAGATTTTGTATAACTATGTTGGAGACTAAAAAAGTTAACGAACATGTTGTGTTATGGGGTGGGTAACACCTTTGAGAAAATTCTGTAGTTTCCATACACTTCTCCGGTTTTGATACTCGTCCTCCCACATTTCTTTTTCCTTCCTCATTTCTGTTGCAGCTGCACTTGAAATAATCAGGGCCTAATTTCCCTTTCCCTTGCCCCAGTTTCACGGCAATATAATAGGGTAAGGTCTTGTTTTGTATCTTTACTTCAGGTAATGGTAATATTATACTCAGGAACAGGAAGATAGTACTTGTGAGTGACACAGAGTTTGGGAATGATGCTCTGAGAGAAAATGTAGGATGAAGACTATTTATTCACACATATCAGGGGGCTAAATTATGAAGAAACATTTTGTCCAGTTCCTTGTCCAAAGACCAAAGCCTTTGTATACAGAAGTTTTTTCCAGTGCACTGGCTATGAACGAAATATGTAGAAAAGTGTTTTTAGTGTTTTGCAAGAATTTTGTCCCAATATTACATGTGTTGCAGGTAGAAATAAAGTGAATTACAGTAATTTCAACACACACCAAAAAATTAACATTGTATCTATGGTACACTGTAGCATATTTAAGACATTTTCTTTCTATTTTGTGTGAGTAATGTCTTAAATTACCTCTAACAAAGGAAATGGATTAGTGTTTGGAACATGTTTAGATCTATGGTATTCAATGCTTCATCTACAGCTCTAGCACTTCTAATAATGAATTACAAACTGCACACAAGTAATGTAAACAAAACCAATGCACTTTATATATGTGAAAGTTGACACAAATAACCTGTATAGATGCACAAATAATCTGTACAGGTGCACAAATAACCTGTACAGGTGGAGGCTTCTTTTCATTGAGGAGAATCTGTACCTGAGGAAGGAATCCTTATTTCCCCTTACATTCCTGCAGCACCACTTACTAGTGACTTTAAAACTACATGCTGCAAAGAGTTTGGAGGCAACATTCAGGTCTTATTCTATCAGTGAGAAGAGCTCATGGTTACTTGGATCTCTTCATGTGCAAGATCTGTCTAGTCAGGAGACCCAGTCTCCATCCAGATGTAGCTCTGGATAAAACAATGTGTAGATAAAACTAGCAGATTTCCTGCTGGTCACCGAAAGATGGGAGCAGAGAGCACTAAGACACAGTGTTTACATAACATCCTTAATCGTTTTTTTCAAATGTGTCACACAGAAGTTTTACAGTGCTGCTCATCTCAAAGCTTCTTCCTTTCACGGTAAGAAAAGGGGCTACTCTTGAGTCCAATCCAAGTTATTGTTCCAACTAAAGACAGATTGTGTTGCTGCATTTAGCGGAGTTCTGTTTATAAGAGAGTTTTAAAATATTTTTTAATTTTAAAAGCAGATACAGGTCTAGTCCCATGTCTTCAAGCCTTCAAAAAGGCCAATAGAATTTATTCAATTAAAAGAAGAGCTTAGATAATTTTTTGTAACATATGAGGTACCTTGAGATTGCATAATATGTCCAGAGTTGTTTGTATACTGTATATGTGCTATATATAAAATGCAGCTCTGTCAAGATTAAAAGGGCATTGAATGAAATGCACATTGTAAAATGTTGCCAATTTATGACAAACAACTTGATTTTGAGTAGCATATGAAGTATATCATATAACTTATTCCTAAATTAAATCAACAAGACCTTTAAAAAGTTTTCCATTTGACCCTCACTTTCGCAGGTTATTCAACAAAAATACACATAGAATGAAGTGTCACTGAATCAATGTACAAAGCATAAAAAGCCAAAACTAATGTTAGAGGAAGAAAGTACTTCACATACAACATTTTATACTGTCAAGCTACTCTGCTTTCTTTTCTATCCTGGAGATTTTAGCATAAATTATTGTTTTAAAATTGACAGCTGTTAGCATTCACATTGTTCAGTTCACTCTAATGAACTTCATTTGAGATTGAATTATATGAAATCATTTCCCAATTGGCAAGCTATCCATTAGCAGTGACTTCTGATGATTCCTTATAAAGGCAGGACACAGTGAATATATTCTTCACTACATCTACAAATCATGTTAGCGTCAAGCAACCTTAGGATTGAAGAGAAACCATGGAATTGTGACAGTTGCAAAATGTCAAGAAAATTACTCCTTCCAGTTCAGGCCTGAAGGAGTTGTTTAGCATTGACAGACTAGCAGTCTGGAAAGAGGATATGCACATTCAAACAAGGATAGACAATACTCTAAGTCTGCAAAGGTCTGTCCCATCATTAAGCCTCAGCTAGAAATAAACTGAAAGACGATCATTTCCAGGCATTAGCTTTGAAAACAAACATTTATTAACTTAGTTATTTTTAATCATATATTAAGTGTCACTTTGGCAAGTCAAAAGCAGTATAATCATTTCAAAACCATGTAACTTCTGTGGAAGCGAGTAAGGATGCACATCACGGATCCTATAAAGCTGCTCCACTTTAGCTCTTCTACCATGTCTCTGCTCTTTAGATTCCTTTACAGAATAACTTCTATTCAGACAGAGGGTGCCACTCATAAATTCCTATTCATTTTATAAGGGTATGACAGAATAGTTAAAAATACTCTACTGGCGGAAGGGAAGAATATTCACAACAGTCAGCTTCATACACACAGTTAGGCTGGCTGAGTTGAAAAGCCATTATGCCTCGAACTGCATGTGAAACCAGTTCCTTTGAGGTAGACTGAGCCCAAGACAACTCCCCGTGCTCTCTGGCTGGAACAGCACAAGCTGGGGACAACCAGCTGGAAATCAGGAAGGTCTTGGGGGTCCTGGTGATATGAAATTGACCATGAGCTAGCAAAGGGACATCACAACAAGGGCAGATAGTCTCCTGGGCTGCACCACGCAGAGTGGTGCCAGCAGGACGAGGAAGGTGATCCTTCCCCTCTTTTCAGCACCAGTGGGACCCATCTGGTCCATTCGTTACAGATCTGACCCACTCAGAACCAGAGAGAAATGGACAGACAGAGATTATATCACTGCTATACTTTTCACATCAATAAATCACTTCTAAGAGACCCTAATAACACTACTTAGTAGCAGTAGTTTTGAAGGAACTAAGGGTTCACATCACCTTCATGCTTTTGGTCAAAGGCTGTGAGTATTTTAATCTGTCCTTATACTACCCCTACATATAAAGTAATTTCTGATGAAGCCAGGTAATTAAGTTCTAAGTATATACTCACAGACAGAAAGGCCAGCAAGTTAGAGCCAGATCTCTGTTCTGGACTTTGTATTATGTTGCCCATATACCTAACTTGCTAATTCCATTCTGTGCATATAATTCTTACACTTAATGAATTTTACTTTTCAGAAGTAATTTCGCTATCAAGAAATGCAGCAAGCATAAGGCATGAAAATAACCAGCACTACCAATGGAATTTTAAAAAGTCCTTAAGCCATAAAATAGTTCATAAATAGAGAGCACATTTCAGGAAGCATCTTGACATATGGTTATGGAATAGTTTATCTTGAATGCAATCACATGGCATATACAGGACAACCAAGGGATCAGGCCCAGCCAGGACGAGTTTAGGAAAGGCAGGTCCTACTTGATCAACCTGATCTCCTTTTAGGACAGAGTGACCCATCTCAGGGGTGAGGGAAAGGCTGTTGATATAGTCTACCTGGACTTCAGCAAAGCCTTTGACACTGTCTCCCACATCATTCTCCTGGAGAAGCTGTCAGTCCACGGCTTGGACAGGTGCATTTTTTGTTGGGTTAAAACTGGCTGGATAGCCAGGCCCAGGGGGTGGCGGGGAATGGAGCTGGATCCAGTTGGTGGCCAATCTCCACGGAGGTCAATATTGGGCCAGTCCTGTTTAATACCTTTATCAATTATTTGCTTGAGAAGATCAAGTGCACCCTAAGTTCGCAGACGGCACCAAGTTGGATGAGACTGTTGAACTGCAGGAGGCCAGGAAGGCTCTGCAGAGGGATCTGGACAGGCTGGATCAATGGGCTGAGACCAATTATATGAGGTTCAACAAGGCCAAGTGCAGAGTCCTGCCCTTGTGTCACAACAACTCCATGCAGTGCTACTGGCTGGGGCAGGGTGGCTGGAAAGCGGGCCAGTGGAAAAGGATCTGGGGGTGCTAGTCGACAGCAGCTGAACACAAGCCAGAGTGTGCCCACGTGGCCAAGACAGAGGCATCCTGTGTTGTATCAGCAATAGTGTGGCCAGCTGGACCAGGGCAGTGATTGTTCCCCTGTACTCGGCACTGGTGAGGCCACACCTTGAGTTCTGTGTCCAGTTCTGGACCCTTGGCTACAAGAAAGACATGGATGGGCTGGAGTGTGTCCAGAGAAGAGCAACAGAGCTGGTGAAGGGTCTGGAGAGTAAGTCATATGAGGAGCAACTGAGGGAGCTGGGGTTGTTTAGCCTGAAGAAAGGGAGGCTCAGGGAAGACCTTATCACTCTCTACAACTACCTCATAGAAGGTTGTAGTCAGGTGGAGGTCGAACTCTTCTCGTAGGTAACCAGCAACTGGACAAGAAGAAATGGTGTCAAGCTGCAACAGGGGAGGTTCAGGTTGGACATCAGGAAGAATTTCTTTACTGAAAGGGTGGTTAAGCATTGGAATAGGCAGCCCAGGGAAGTGAGTGGTGGGGGTCATCATCTCTGGACGTGTTCAAGAAATGACTGGATGTGACACTCACTGCCATGGTTTACTTGGCATGGTGTTCAGCCAAAGTTTGGACTCTATGATCTTGGAGGTCTTTTCCAACCTTAGTAATTCTATTCTATTCAAATAATGTTAAAACTACTCAGAAGAATCACACATCAGGCTCCTTTCACAGTCATCCTTCACACAAATTTTACCCCAGACAGCACAGGCTAAGTATAGGTATCACAAACATACATAAAACCAGACGGCAGCCGGTATTCTGGCAAAGCTTCCAGCTCAGCTGTCATCCCTGCTGATTCTCAGTGAGCTCAAATATAATCCACTGAAGATGTCATTCCCACAGGAAGCTGAGGATCAGTTCACACAGGACTTTGTGTTTGTTTGTATATGCGTATTCACTGTAGTTAATGTCATTTTACTGACTGCACCTAAAAACTGCCCTCCCCCCGGACCGTGTGAAATGAGATTATCCCTCAAACCATGAGACTGTTTCTGACAAAATACACACGAATCAAGCCACAGCAAGTCTCCCACATTCATGAGAACTACTGGTTTCAGAAAAGAAGCATCTAAATAGCTTAATATCCTAATTTGTCTGCATTATTCCTAATAGAAACAATGGATTGGAGGCCATTTTAGGCTTATGGTCCAGAATGATTGTAAAGTGATTATAAGCAAATCTTTTATGTCTCAGACAGATATCAACTTTTTCCTTCAGGATGCTACGTCATATCATCTTCCTAAGATAAATACTGCAAAAATGAAACTGTTTTGAATGAAACAAAATTACTGCAAGGATAAATGTGCAAACTAAAACAGCAAAACCAGGGCTAAATAATATTATTATTTATTGTGTAATCCTAAACCAGAAAAGTGCAAATGAGGATTTGTGGTATATCTGTTACCAATTTCTGACTGGCTGTGAAAAGACTAGATCTAGTTTCAAGAAAGATCTTACTACAACATCTTTTAGCCAGTTGAATCTATTGAAGTAAAGAGAGTCACATCAATTACTGAGAGAAAGACTGTGAGAGAGTAAGGATAAAACAATTTTTAGCAAAGAGCTCTCTGACAGGGAGTAGTTCCTCGGCACAAAATGCAAGAATTACTTTTATTTAATACCCAGAGCAAGAGGAAAAAAAAAAAATTACCAAAATGGCAAAATTCTATTCCAGAAACAAGCATCTGTTCACAAAGAATAGGGAGTAATCATTGTGTCCCAACAGTGACTAGAAATGCATGGCTGTAAGAATATATGGACAACAAACATGCATTCCACAAACCTGAATAACTCATACAACTAAGAAAGAGAAAACCAGAAGACCAAATGTTGCTAGCTAGGATAATAAACAAGAAAAAACCCCCATCTTGGGTATATTCTTACCCATAGGACATCTGGTATCTTTCTGTTTCATAGTGTGTCAGTCACATTTTAATGTTTTGTGTACCCTAGACTAAAAGTAGAGCATCTTATGTGGCACAGCTTCCAACCTTAGCAAAGGCAGCCAGCACTCACTCACCAGTTACAATGCATTAAGTCTTTACACTGGTGGGACTCACCACCAGTTTACACTGTCTGGAAGCCTGAATATCCAGTACTGGTATTACAGGACAAATCTTTCCAAATCCTTTAGCAACACTGCTAATACAAATATTATCTTGTGCCAGCACACTGTCAGGAACTGTGATGCTGTCCACAGCAGTCTCAGAGAGGAAATAAAAGACCAGGAAAGTGAGGTGTAAATATGAGATCATGAAAGACAAGTTGGAAAAGATAAGTACGGATTTTAGTCCTTCTGCTTAAATAGGAAGTGTGGAAGCAGCACTTCTTTTCCCCTTAAACTTTCTTTCTCCCATTCTTCAGTCTTTGGCAAGGTGTCTGGTGCACTCCTCTGGGAATTCCCTTTGTTTCTTGACCAAGTTTCTATCCAATAGGTAAATTCTTCTGGAAAAGGCAGAGTAGCTTTATACTTTAAGACACATGGATTCTGTGGCACCCAGTTTTTGAGACCTAAATTATCGGGCTTACCCAAAGTGTCTCTCTGTCAGGATCCAAACTTCCTTTCACCTGATGAGGCCAGTGCTGACATATTTCAGTATACTTAATTCTCCTGAGTAATACCTTCAAAGTTGGTGGGGAAAAACTTCCAAATTCCATAATGCTTTCTGTTTTATTTCTCTTAGTGGGTTTTTTTACATTTTAGTAAATAAAAACAAATTTTTAACTTATACTGGAAAAATAGATAAATATTCAGGCACAGTCTGGAGTAACAAATGTTTCCAGAGAAATTTGCAAGGTAGTGTGGAAACAAAAATCCTACCTGGCAAAAAGCCAGCTAATAAAAGGATTTCTGCAATACAAAAGCATACTAATTCCAGAACATAACATGACAAAAGCTCTGATAAACATCCTGAATGCTTCATCCCAAAGAAAAATTCCCTTCTACATGTAGTCATACAGTTGCAGTGTGATCACTTCCTACTGCATATCCCTGTGAAGAGGTAGTACTTCAGGGATTTTTTTGCCTTTGATGACTGATCTGTCTCAGCAGCCAGTGGGAGTTTGCCCTTGACTTCTGCAGAAGCTGTGTCAAGATCCAGAACAAACAATGACAGACTGCTATTTGGATTTGTATGAACTTGGTGAAAAAAAACCCCACCAAGTATAAAGGAAGGGCAATGAAATGAATTTAAGGGTAGGCTAGATTCTTTACCTGAGACATCAAACAATACATTTTTGATTTGCACTACAGGCCAACTTTTCTCATATCAAAGCAAAAGTGTTCAAATTAAGCTAGTATGTCCAACTTGGCAAACTCATCTGTTGTTTTAGTGAAGAGGCCAAGGATTGACTAGACACTAGATCAGAGCTGGCAAAAATCCTCGTGGTTGTACTCATAGATTGATTTATGCTGACTGAGGATCTAGCAATATATCGTTCTCTAATAAAGTAAGGTATACAAGAGGCAAAGTGCTAAAACTTTTGATGGTTTTCTCTGCACTGAATCTATATTACTAAAAGAAGACTTCAGAATTAATTCTGGTGACACTTAAAAACATCAATTTGCAAAACTTTTGGAATCAAGCCATTCTGGCAGCGAATATTCAGAATACATTTGAAAAGCATTCTCCATGAAAATCTTTTGTTGAAAAAAAAAAGTGCACAAAAATATTACTCTGTAGACCAGAAGAAATGCAAGCCCTTTTCATTAGACGTAAACTCTATTATAGCAATCAGACACAAAAAGAAAAGAATTTTCAGACTACCATTACCATAAATTCAAGGGATTGCTACTGATTACATCTAAGTATCATTTCAGTAAGATTATTTCTGATTTGAATTTAACACATCTAAAGCTGATCCCAAAATATTTCATCTTTTCATCCATCCTAAAAATATTGTATAATGCCAGAAGTCCTTACTTCACACGGTTTATCTCATATTTCTAAGACACTTCTCATTTAAGAAGGAACATCTTGTTATTGCAAATTACATGAGTGTAATTTCATTAATGTAAATAGTGTGTCCCTTTTGGTTCCAGAATTTGATAATTTGAAAATCCTAATTGCAGTGATTCAACTAAAAATTTCTGAAATCAAACAGGTAAGAAAAAAAATAGCACATTGTCAAGAATTTAGAAATATGCAGATATCTTTGTTTCACAGTTCTTTAGGTCATTACATTACCAGCAAATCTCTGTTGCTAGTTTTTTTGTGTCCCCATTTTTAAATTTGACTTCATATTCTACACCCATAAAAGATTTTTTATATAGATTCTCCTCCCTGATTTTATAGGACAATTGTTCTTAAACGCTATTTCATCAATATAAGGGGAAAGAAATAAAAAAACTCTTTTCGCAGATTACAGGGTTTTTTCCTAATTAACGATTCACTGTGTTCACATGTTGATTTATAACTAATGTAACAGAAATGCAACTATGCAAACATGCTGAGGGTAGGAGTAGTCAAAATTGTCCAGTTAGTATCGGCCCACTGTCAGCTGATTTCTGCATTCGTCCTGAACCAAACCTGTGATTCTCTGCCAAGATTAAAAGTCTGCCTGGGAAGCAATTCTTACAATTAATGTAGCCCTTTATCCTTCAGCTTTCCTTAATGTTATGCTCTGCTAGATCTGCATATAGAGAACGTGTTTTAAAACCTAAAGTCACAAAAAGTAGCAGAAATCCAATATTTAAAATATATGGTTTGGATCTCCAGCTGGTACAAACATTACCTCACTGCAAAAACAGGTAAGAACCTGTTTGCAATGTTCTTTGGTTCTACAGTCCTCATGTCCAAGAACACAGAAGTGGATTTTTCAGCGTATTCCTCTGCCACTTGATCTGATACATCACAGAGATGGGAAAGCCACCACTTCACAAAAGTGGAACATGCCTGAATGCAGCTGTTTGTACAATCAAAACCACACGGCATCCAATGACGGATATGCTAAGGTTCATATTAGACAGAATTATGGAGCTGTACCTGGTGATTCTCCAAGTTGTGCACACAGCTGTTACCCTTCACAGAATAGCATTACACAAGGTGTAAGAGACCTCGACTTGACTTGGGATGGGCTGTCTCCCATGGAGAACTGGTTTTTTTTGTCACAAATGTTTGTGGATATAAGGGCATTCATGGCTGGACAACAGTATGATAGCACCATAGTAAGTTTGTCTGAGTAAAAGTTCCTGAGCAAATGATGGTAAAAGAAGTGACTTATTAAATGAAAAGAAAAAAAGTTAGGACGTTAAAATTCCTATTAAGAAAGAACTTTAAAAGTCAATGCACACTGATTTCTGTGGGATTATCACTGGGTGAATCCTTTTGCATCTTTATGATACTAAAAAGCTTATTGCCACACATGGTAATTTCCCATCTTTGAGATTAGTTTGCATGTTCTTAGAAAATTCTCAAAAAATACAGCCTACTGTGGAATGGAAATACTGCCAGTAACATCAGTATGCATGAGTTTGTAAATTTATTTGCAAATCATTGCAAATTTTACCAGGAATCAACAGGAAATCATCTTGTTACACTACATGATTTAGAATTTTGAGAAAAATAATGAATGAGGAAAACTGCCTGATTTGCATTAATAGCCATACTGTGTAATTATTCAATGAATATAATAGATTTTTGATAACCAAAATATTGTGAAATAGTCACAGGAACAGATAAACTCATACATATTGTCTCAGGCAGATATACCAGGAAATGTCCCTCAATATTCAAGCTTCTTTTAGGTTTAAGGTATTCACGTGGACAATTAAAGCTTCCATACTCTCAGACTGAGGCCAAGCAAGGCTTTGCTGGAATCCTTTAGCTGCCAGATGAGCAGAGCCCCAGAACTTTCGGAAATTTGTCTTGCGTCCTCTTGCAATAAAATGACTACAAAGGTTAACTGTCAGATAGTTGTAAGGAGCAGTAAATCTCACAGTGAGAAAGGTATTTCCCATTGTTTAGTAAAAATAAAAGATAAAACAAAATAAAATAAAAAATCTGGTTGGAATATATGTGAGAGGGAAAGACAAACTGTGCTTTGAAGCCTGAGCCTTTCTCAAGACTGAATATCTTGAGTCTTTGCACCAAAAAACATTTGCAAAGAATTAATATGTGAATGGGAGCTAGCAGTTCAGCAGCCATTATGGAGAGAATTATAAACCGCAGTCTGAGGCTTTCCAGGGCACAGCCACTTTTATATACTAAAACAACTAATCTATTAGCTTAATGTCTCCTGGTTTGGCTATGAATATAGCTCACAATTAGTTTGTAGTAACATTTGGGTTGTTCTGATTTTTCTAAATATCTAAATAAAATTCCTCCAGCAGTGTTTTCTGGCGCACACCACTCCTGTTCCTGTATATGGAACACTTCCAACTTGGATTGCTTATGATATTCTCTTCCTGCAAGCTATATTCCATCAGAAATACCTGTGATTTTTAAGTTCTTTCAGCATCTTGCTATATATACAGTAGGATCTGAAATTTACACTGTACAAGCAGCAATCCTACTGGTCCTCTAGGAAAAGAATAAAAAAAAATTAATCAAAGCTGTGGATAGTACCATTTTTAATCAAGGTAAGAATACAATTGAAATAGAAAAAGTCCTGAGGATTACTCCACCAAGCTTAAAGAAACAATAGTACCTATTTCTTTTTTTCTACATAACCCTTGTTTTCTCACTCATGGAATGATATGGAGTTTTTCTCTTTCAGCTTGAGTGATGGAGCTTTCAGAAAAGTTATTCTACTTGCCCTCATTTGGCAGAGGAATTCTCCAGATAGGGTTTTAATTTCTTCCTTAGAAGCAGGTTCAAATGCCACACAGCCTACACTAGGTTAGTGAACATCCATTTTATCTGAACTTAGGTAATAACTACGGTGATGGACAATGCATGTGTTAACACTCATCTTCCTATTACTTACTTGCATGCTGCAAAAAAAAATTGTAAATATCAGATTGTGAATGAGCTCTCATTCAGATTCCTCTTTGTGTTCTCAGCTATAACTTATTCATAAAAAAATAGATCCCTTCAACTCTGTTTTCACACACCTTTTAGAATAAAGATGACAGAACAGAAAAAAATATATGTGGATATGTTCACATCAACAGCACTTATAAATAAAAGATGGAGAAGTAGGAAAATGAAAATTAAAAAGGCAAATGAAAAATTATAGAAGCACAGCTGAGCTCCACACCATATAATAAGAAAGCCCAAAAAATTAAACAGACTTACTCAGCTTCTCTAAATATGCAAACTGGGAATGAGAAATTTTTCTTTCCAAATTCATTCTTATGGCAAATATCAGTGGAATATCAACTGTGATCTAGATCCTCATTTCTTCCCTACCTGGAGCTGGAATAAACACCTTGGATATGAAATTAAATCATTCATTCAATGAAATGAATCTAATATATTATTAGAATTTTAAAGTCAGTATTATATAATCTGTATGGAAATAATTTTCTGGGAAACTATTTATTTAAACCAAAAATAATCTTAAAGTTTTAAGGATCAATGCTGTAGAAGATAGACTACAAGATGGAATGTTGCTTCTTGCGTTTTGAAAGTCTTTTACTCCTTCTATAGAACAGAATGAGCAGCTATGCAAACATCAGCCCAATTAATCAAGAAAATTAATCTATTATACAGTGAAAGAAATATGAATGAAATACAAGAATGTGATACCAACAGTACTCAAACATCCTTGAAATTTCAGCATGTATTACAGAGTGGTTCACTTATTCAATATGAAGGTAAACCCAGCAAATTGAAATCCCATTGTTAAAGATTAATTTGTTGTATAAGCAAAAATTAATGACAGTATAAGTAAAAAAAATCAGTTTGATCACTCTTGCTACATTAAGCACAATAAATTCCAAAGCAGAATATACACAATGAGTGCTTTGAAAGGAGACATCTCCCAGAACTGAAAAGAATTATGAGCCAAGTTAGCTAGCAGAAAGAATTTAAGCAGCAAAATCATATGTCAATTATAAATCAGTTATGGATATTTTGCTTTACGGCCAGAAAGCAATAAGCCTGTAAACAAAAAAGAAATCTGGCTAAAAAAGCCCCTAAAAAACAAAACAGAAAATAAAATAAGAAGACAGTTATAATGCTAGAGTGATGTCTTGAAAATTCAGAAAACTAATAATAAAACATATAAATTAGTAGTTGGAAAATGGGAAGGAAAAGAATATAAAACAGAAAACACAACAAGAATAAGGACAATGAGAAAGAACAGTTCAGTATATAAGGATTAAAGTTGCATAGGTCTATTATTCTATAGAAATGCTACATCCATAAAATGATAGAGAAGATGCAAACAAAGATGGTCAATATTGATTGAATATGGAAGAAATCACAGCAATGCTTCAGAATGGACAGGTATAATGCCATCAGAATAACAGTTCCAAAAACATAGTTCCAAAAACATTATTTGTCTTGGAATTTTAAAATCAAGTAAGATTAATCAGTATGGATTTTTTTCAGTGATTTATCCAATTACAAATTACATTTTTAACTGCAATTTTCATATCTCCTCATCCATCATCTTCTCAATCCCTTTGTGTTATTTTTCTCCTGTGAATACTTTAATTTTCTACAGAGATCTTTTGCTAGTCGTGATCAAGTGTCATTTTAAGTGTCTAAAACAAAAGGCTTTTGACTGCTTCAATGTTAACAAATCAAGTACAGTCAGGGAACATTCCTGGACACTGGAACTTTAACATGTTAAACTCTTAGAACATTCCCTGGCACCATTTTCCCTGGGCAAGCAATTGCTCTATCAAACCATTTCCAGGTATAGCCTGAGCCTTAATGCAGTCCAGGAGCTGATATCAAAGGATGTACAACCTGCTTTGGTGTCTAAGATGACAGTGGATTCTCTTCTGTGGCCCTTGGCCTCTGTGCCAGAGAATACTCCAAGGTTCATAGTTCCCTTGTAAATATGTAGCTTTTTGTGTTAGATCTAATAAAGACAGATTCAATATTAATGTCTCAGATTCTGAGCCAATGTCCTCTCACATTTTTGGCCATGAGTTTTAACTGTTCCCAGAGCAAAGTCATTTTATATGACTATTTTCAAGCTGTATTTTGGGCTTAATTATCCTTGTACTATAAGCCCCAGTTTTCTGTCAATTTTTCATATTGTGGTCCTGATAATATAAGTTTCCTGTAGACAGTTTTATTAGGCATAACATGGCCCTTGTTCAGAGTAAGTCTTCAATGTTTCTCAGTCTTTTTAATGTATACTTTTTTTTACACCTGGCTTTGTTAGTTCCCAGCACTGCAAAACAAATCTAGCAGCTTTCTAAAGGACAGTATGGAAAAAACCTGAAACCCATAGTTTTCTATGTCATCTTTCAAGCTTATAATGGTCTAGGCAGGACCTCTTCCAGATGAAGGCTCACATTTAATATGTACGAAATGGGCATTTAATGAACTCATGGCAGTTTACCTGAATAATATTTAAAGTATAATCTTTGTAAACTTGAAAAATACCTGTCTAAAATCAGTGCCTGATTTCTCTGTTTAGAGGATGGAAACACCTCCATAAAACAGAAAAGGGACAGCCATTCTGCCCAGCAGAACCACCTTCTGCAGCTCTAGTGGCATAAATCAAGCCCGCCCCTCTATTCAGATTTTGAGTAATTTAGAAGTCTACATTTCTCTTTAAAAGTACACAGTGTATCCTTGGCTTTTTCTTGAAAAGACCGTGTATACAGTGGGCTTATTTTTCTATGGCCTAACAGATTAAGGATTCCAGAATTCAAGCAGCAAAGAAGAAATTTTAATTCATGGCTCAATTTTGTTCAAAAGATAAATCTTTAAGCATGCAAACATAGAGTAGCTGGATGAAAGCTCCTTGTCTTCATTCCCTTTTCAGGAAAAAGTGCTGTGCACAGAAGTAAATCAGATCTGTGCTGGGACAGTAACAAGAAGGCACCACTTTCCTATGCTGTTTCTCAAGTTATCAGGTGAGTCAAAGCAGAGGGAGAGATCTGGTAACTGCTTGCAAGAAAGTTGTATTTGTTTTATTAATAGTCTAAAATAAAACGTATGCATTTTCCAAGGAACAAGATCTGAAACCCTGAAGTGTCTCAGCACCATCCATTCAACAACATTTAGGTACTTCTTCCCTAGTCTTTTTCCACACTAAGCAGTTTGTAGACTGAACTACACACTGGCCTTGAACTAAAGTGAATAATATTCTCCACATTACTGACTTATAAATTTAGTAACTGTCTAGTGTAGGGAGTTAAATACAGTCACATTTTAACCTGTGCCTCCCACTTTCTGGATTAACACTTTAACCACCTGGATATCTTACAAGAAATAAGTGCTGTGGATGTCTGTTGAAACATGGACAAAAGCAAACCACCCCACAGAACTGCAGATGAATGGAATGAAAAATGTCTGTAAAATGGTCTTGAGAACTTCCAAGCTGTTAGAATATGCCTACTAAATATTGATGCCCAGAATTTTAGGACATCTTGAAGACAGTTAAGATACCCATCTGAAACACAGATAAATCTTAGGCATTCAAATTCTTACTTGGGAAAGAAGGGACCTTAGGACTACAGCTATGCTAAGTTAAAAATGCCAGGAACCACTTTCAGCACTGAAGCAACCAGGCATGAAAGAGTTTGTGTCATTAATAATAAACAGGTTTAATCCTCTAAAGCAGGATGGCTTCATCCACACTGTAAACTGGATTTTTTATAGCATTGTTTAATTTACTGCTATGGATGTTTTAGATGAAATGGATTTCATCCAAAATTAGCACAGTTCCATATCTGAAACAATCTTCAGCAAAGGACTGTATTTTATCAGCCGTTTTTCGTTTCTTTACTCCTCCACAAATGCCTAATTTTTTCTATGTTTGATTATTGGACTCTACACTCCTTAACTGGTTCTATATGATCAATGTTGTTAGAACAAATAAGATTTACATTATCCATTGTGCATATTTCTCCAATTTTCCAAGAAGCAGTCATCTTAACACACCTACAACCTTCTATGACCCTGGATCTTCATTTCCAGCTGTTATTGCTATAAGTGGGAGTTGGATATGGTGATTAAAACAAGTTATTTCCTTTGGAGACTGATGTTTATACTTCTGTTTAACAACACTGAGTCATCACATTTGCTCCAATGCTATTCATTTACTGTCTGCTAAACTGAAAAATCCAGATCTTCCTTTCATTCTAGCTCACAATTTTAGCAGAATTTCTATCTGCTCTAAACACTGTGTCTTATTCTGTTTCACTTCTGCATGAATTTTGTTAAGAGATTCCTGTATGTTTTATGGGTTGTGAAGAGTGAACACATTTTGACAAGATTCAAACATGACATTACTGAAGCCAAATAGCTTAGCTGTTTCCCAGAAAGTATTAGACCTTTGTATAAATTGTAAAATTATCCAGAGAATAGAAAATATTCACAGAACATTTCTTTGATATATGTCCTCAGGCTTTAGTATTTTATTTAGTTTTTCTGGTATGAACCAGCTTCCAGCTGTTGAAGAAGAAAAAGCTTCCCCATAGGTAGTATCCACCACAGCCGCCTGTTACACCAAGATGAAACATATGCTTCTAACCACTGCTGGACAGAAATACACAAACAGTTCTCTGACAGTAATTAACATTTTTGTTGCTTTCACCATTAGCAGCATTCTTTGCAAACACTTCCCACAATTACTCACAGCCCTAGCACAGTGAATCTGCCAGTGTCATGCCCATTGTTTATTATCATATTTTGTCATGTATGTCTGTACAAATGAATGCATATGGAAAAAAGGTGGGAAAATTTTGGTTTATGCATTCAAGTCAGAGACTCAATTATAAGAAATCCATTCAGCCAACAGCAGAAAAAATAAACCCAGATAAATCGTACAAATTTTACAAGAAAAGCAACAGTGCCTGACTTTTGGGTTTCTTTGTCTGATTGCCAAATGCAAAAGTAGAGTCAAATAAGATAGCCTGTCCTTACTGAGAATTCACTGAAGCTCAAACAGTAAAACTTTCCAGGAAAACTGGAATTTCACTATATGTTTTCCTCAGAGAGGCAAAGCAGATTGGACTCATGCACATGATTAATTATAATGACCTGCCAGGAGTCCACACCACCATGACCCAAAAATGAATGCAGAAAGGATAGCAATGTTACAAAACAGGCTGTGAAAAAGGTCTGAAGGAAGGCACCAAATTGAATAAGGAGCCAGTAAATTAGCTGTGAGAAAACAAGACAGGAAAAGGAGAAGAGATGGGAGAGAATATTCAAGGGCTCAAGCTGTCATAATAGAACAGCTGGAACAGAAGAGCCTTTTCCTATGGTGGCTATTTCTTCCCATATCTATTTTATGCTGGGATCTTGGGAGAAAAACCAGACTGCATGTATGACTTCCATTTACTTTGTTCAGGAATTCACTAGAACATGGGGACTCAGATTACATTAATGTCATTTAAGACAAATAAATTAGCAGTTATATCAGCAGAGATCCTTGCTGGTGAAGTGCTCTCTAACATGACCTAGCAAGCTGGCTATGTTTTGTCCAAGAGTGAACATGCACAGCATTCACTTAGTTTTGAATATCCGTTAAAACAGCAGTTTAAAAAAGAGCTCTCCCAACAGGAAATAGGCAAAATTCTCTAAAGCTTTGAACACTGGAAGAACGCATTTTGTTTCCAGTTCTGCTAGTGAACTGCTGTTCTTTCTCCATCTGTCAAATTTCTCAGGTCATGGCTGACAGTAATGAAGTGTCATGTAAGAAATAAATACACCATAAACTTGATAAAGAGGCTTGATAAAAAAATGTTATTAATTTTAATTAAGGGTGCTCAATTAACTAAATGGCAGTTGTCGCCATGGACTTTTTTTTCTCCAATAAAGAAACCAAATAGCTTCAATTACTTCCTACCCCTCTCTTTTTCTTCTGTCCCTTTATTGCCTAATTAAATGTGATGTGAATGCAATAGTAAAGAAATTACACTAATATTGCATGCTGTTTAAAATAAAAAAAATTTGGTTGGCAGGTATCTCTGGAGGCTGTCTAGTCCAACCCCTGTCTCAGGACCAACTACCAGGCCAGGTCAGGCTGTTCAGGGCCTTGTCAGGTTGAGTTTCTACTGTTTCAAGGATGAAGATTACATCGACTTTTTCCTCCAGTGCTTAACCACTGTCACAATGTCCGTGGATATTGTTCTTGTTGCAATTTGTGGCTGTCGCCTCCTTTCACTGACCATCACAAAATCACAGAATAGTTAGAGCTGGAAGTGACCTCTGGAGACTAACCTTCTATGAATAGTGTAAGGGTTGATTCCATCTATCACAGGGATCCACTACCATTTAAAAGGCCCTAGGATCTCCTTTTTGACACCCTGCTGCCATCCAGTAGGGCCCAGATGTCCTGTTATTCTGCTGTGGATGTCTGAGTCAGCCTGGGGCACTTCAGATGGCACTCAGGAATCACTGTACTGATGGCTGGTTAAGTAAATAATCCTCAAATACTAATAAACCACACTGAACCATATTTTCATTGCCTGCAGTGAAAGTTTAAGGGCTTAAAATGCCTTAATAATAAATACTTAATCCCAAGCATCTCAGTGGAGGAGTCTTTTGTGCCATCAGTGTCTGGGCTACCCTAAAGCAGACTGACAGAAGTGGCACTGCAAACATTACCTGTGATAATGTGGCATCAGTGACAGCAGCTTCAGCCACCTCCTGCTAACAAGAGTGGTTCTAAAAATAGGCTTTCAACAGAACCACTGAGCAATATTAGAGAAATTGTCTGAGGAAGAATACAATGCAATTCATCAGGAATGAATGTCAAGTTCTGCACAAAAGAGCAATCAGCTGTTTGACAGGATGAATAATTATGATCTCTGGTACTATAGAAAAGAGTCTCTGAAGTATGGTGAGTCACGAGTTGAAGATGATTCAATGTTAGGCTTCTTCTGTAAAAAACCCAGAACATACCATACTGGGATAGATAAACAATAGATTTGCCTGCAAAACATGTGAAATAACTCGTCAGTAGCATGACCTCAGGGGAGTACTGTGTCCATTTTTGGGAAATGCAGATCAAGAAGAATGTGGGTCAGTTCAGACAAGCAACAGGAATGACTGAAGGTCTTAAAAACATGGCTCATAAATGTTGAAGGAATTAGGCCTGGCTAATCCAGATATGGCTGAGGGAAGGAAACTTGGCATGACTTAATCTTTTTGACTTTAAAAGTAACAAAGAGAACAAGGAAGACATAAAGACACATGCCATTTCTGGTGCTGATTGGTACTAAAGACATTAGACCACTATGATTTATTTTTCCCGTGCATGTCTATCAGGAGCAGGGTCCATGCAGCCAGTTTGTCCATCACTGCTGCTTAGCTCATCCTCATCAGCTAGGCTTTTGGCAGCAGAAGGCTCTCAGGAGACATGGAGCTACTGCCAAACAATGAGGACTGTCCAATCTTGTAACCTTTTTTTCCCTATACTGTGTATCAGCTTGTATTTGTACAAAGAGTGTTTACACCACATAAAAAGCTTCTGAGTCAGGAATAGAGGCAAGCTACACAAATCATTTCATGACGAAGTTTGACCATATCTCTGGTTCTTTAAAGGCAGAATCCAAGTATAACTATCAGCTGAGATTTAAATGGTGCTATGGAATTGTGCACAAAAAAATGTACCTCTGTTTAAAGGAAAAAAAAAACCAAAAAAAAAAAGAAAAAAGAAAAGAAGAAAAGAAATAAAAAGAAAAGAAAAAAAGGAGAGAAAAAAGAAATCCATTGATTAAATCTGATGCCAGGGAGTAGCAAGGGTCAGCTGCTGCCTAAGGGCAGGGCGGGTGAAGGTGATCCAAGGCAAGCCCCGTCCTCACCAAGCGGGCGCAGTGCTAAGGGGCTCAGCACGGTGGGCAGAACCGTGGGCTGGTAGCAGGGTCTGTCAACAGCCCCAGATCCAGGCCCACAGCTGATGCCAAGGATCCCATCAGGGGCAATAGAAGATGGAAGCAGCTGCAAGCAGTCACAGTTTCAAAACATTTTGGGCAGGGACAGAGAGGCTGTGGCTGAGCTTAAATGGTGTCCTGGCCCTACAGGCAGGGGTGGGGAGGCCAGATAGGGTCAGTAAGGTCTGTCAGTTCTCTCACGGCACTACAAAGTTCCAAAGGAGCAAAAAGTGACATACTCTTTATTTAACACACATTGGACTGATTTTAAGGGTAGCTGTACTTTAAAAGAATTGATTCTATATAGCACTGTGAAGTCCTAAGGAAGACAAATAAAATTCAATAAATAAAATTATTTGTTCACTACTATTGAATTCAAATATAGAGATTTCTACCAATAGCAAAACCTAAGATATATTTTCTAGTAAATATGGGCTGAAGGAAAGATTTTTTGTCTTGGCTTATGCTTGGAGGTTAAGTTTACCAGAATTACAGCTTGGGTTGATGGCAGAACCAACCGTGCCAAAATCTTTTCTAATAGTTATGTGGGTTTGGAAAAAATGTCATTAAGTCTCCTGACAATTGTTGTTTTTTGAGAATCTTGGCTGCATCTCAAATGGGAAACAGGCTCTTCCAGCTTTGGGATCTTACTGGAAGCCATAAGCAAAGGAATGATTTTGAAGCTGGGAATTCAATTGTTTCCCTGCCCTTCTTGGCCAGAGATTAGATGAGCTGGATGTGGCATACCACTTTCAATCCATCTGTTCTTTCAGGCACTATCAGATACACAGATCATTTCACTGACAGCAAATGCTCTGAATAATTTGTATTACTTGCATCCTGCAATATCCTCAGTGATCTGTTCTCCTTCCCCACTTCCCCCACGGACATAGACTTAGCTATTCATCATGTGCTCCTCACCTCATTGTACTATGAGACAGCTGTGCTGTCATGGATTGCTTTAGACCATTTGGCTGCAAAAGTTGGCTGGCAATCCTGTACAGCTGTAACCTTGGCCTGCTAACTTTCTAATGAAAGCCATGCCACAGTGGGTACCAAAGAAAAACAAATACTCTTTTGTCCACAGAAAGTCTGGCAGGGAAGCAGATACACTTTTGTTTCAATAACAAATTTCCTTTGACTACAGCCCTCCTTTTTATTTTTTTCACAGTTAGTCAAATTGACAGAATAGCCAAGGGCAGGAGAAGACCTATAGTACTCTGAGCTATAGCTGCCAATTATTTGAAACAAAAAATCTATGGGCAATTAGCAAAGAAACTGCTAAATCAGGTCTTAGAGTGCTGCCTTAATGGGAGGCGGTTTCATTCCTCAGACTGGTTTATTTCTCATATACACACTTATTCAGTAGAAAAGCCTGGAGCAGTGAGGAATGTCTGGCATTTCTGCCGTCAGTGTGCATGTACATTGGAGTGCGGTATTTTTAGAAGCCCGTCACATCCAAGTATGCATGAATTCTCACGTAACCTCATGGCGTGAACAGAGTCAAGGATGTGACTTATCAGATTAAGCGCACAACTTGGTTCCTGCTGAGTGCTCTCCACACAAACACATGCTGCATATTCCATTCCAGGGGCAAAAGATGCTGTAAGATTTAAATGCAGAAGAGAAGCAGGAAAGGCTGTGGTAGCTGGGGCACAGCACAGCTCTGCAGGGCAGAGCTAAAATTCATTAGCCTGGAGATGGCATGGGAAAAGCTGGATGTTCAGAGCACTTTAGACAGCCACATGTCTTTTGTACGTAGGTCTAAGGACATGCTTCTTTCTTAGGAGAAATTTTCTGTAAATAGGAGATTTCTGCCAGGCCGACTGTAGTTTTCTGACCCATGCCCAGAAATGAAGCCTTATTTCTACTCTTGGCCAGATCATCTGACGAGCAGCCTTTAAGTGCCTGCACAGTAGAAGTAAAACAGGGTCAGCTTTACAAAGAAAGCCCAGGGAAGGTCAGCTTCAGAGAATGTCTGGTTTGAGACATAGTTATTCACATAAGAAGAGAAAGGGGCAAGTCTGGACTGGAATTTTCGGGAGCTTTTTCAATTTTGTCTTTTTTTCCCAAAAGAATGAGAATACGATTTATTACAACGCCAAAGCCCAGAAAATTTAAGGAAAACATTTAAGAAAATGTCCCAGTGTTAGGGACAGAGTCTTTACTGGTTGGGCCCCAGAACAATTTTACAATAAGCTTCCACTTAAAGAGGGCCTGTTTTAAATATAGGCTAGAAGTCTCTAAACTGCTGAGTGGTTTTAGATCCCTGAAATTTTGCAGGGCAAACAGAAGACAGTTTAAAGTGCCTTGCATCTCTCCTCTAGCACCAAAACATCCAAAATCATTTGACATGTAAATAACTAGGTGCACTGAAAAAATAAACAGGACAATATTCACCAGAGTACTTCTGAAAAAAACTATTTTTTTCAGTAAAATAAAGGAGAAATAAATGTGAACCATGGGCCAAGTAATTTTTTTTTAATCGAAGTGCTTAATCAGACTTTCAGTATCTAAATTAATCACCAAAGCTTGGGTTTAAAGCCTTTTGCTGAGTGAAATCCAAGTTTAGAACATAAATACAACATTCCTGCATAATGCAGCTTTGATCTAATGAGTAATAACAAGGAAGGATTCTTGTTCCATTACTCCCAAAACACAAATGAAATGGCCTTTGTATTAACTTTCTCTAGTTTTGATTACATCTATGTCATTTATGTATAAGAGAGTAAGGCAAAAGTAATTATAATTCTGTTGGCTTAAGGGCAATCTCTGCTTTTGGATACAAAGATTTTAAAAGGGGTTAAATTGACTTTTTCCCCCCCTGTTTTTATTTTGAATTTCTTTGAAAAAAACTGAATGAAGAAATGGAAAAAAAATGAGCTAATGAGATGGCTAGTGCTACTTATTGCTTCTTGTGAACTTTTCCAGAGTTCATAATGCATATTTCCTTAAGAGAGGAGATAAAGTCTTAAATAAATAAAAAGAGCATAGTGTCGTGCTACTGGAATTGTGCAGGCTTAAGGCAGACTGCAAAAATAGTGTATGAATATGCTGAATGTCTTTCTCGTCCCTATGGTAACCAAAGGAACAACCAGTTGCTCTGAGAACAAGTGGAAAAGAAATGCTATGAGAAAAACAGACCCCTTCTGACTAGAGCAAGGACAAGGCATGATCTCTGCAGCCTTTTAGAAATAATTTACACTGTCATTATAACTTTAAGTATGCAAACAAAGATCCAAATATCACAAAAGGGATGAAAAACAAAGACCTGGCACAAGACTCTGTAGTTTTGTGATTGGCCTTGAGGTGCAGAGGTAATTTTCAGCCTATAATTAGCATTTCCATGCTACTGCCAAGGCTTCCATAGACTAATCTCTCCCCTTTCAGGGTTTCTAACTGGATATCCTCTGAACAAACTCCCATTGCTCATTTCGCTCAGTGCCCAAAATCAGTCATCTTTAGAGATGCATCCAAGCCACTGCTAGGCATGAGTAAGGCTTCCTTACTCCAGGGCAGAAATACCTATACCACCAGCATAAGCTGTCTGTAGCATTCCCATCAGAACTCACTAGGATGAGTTGCTTGTCACAGAATTATCTTATGCGAATTTTCGTAAGAGAAAAATATTAATTGTTCATAATGTTGAATGTATCAGAGAGAGATCAGCTTGGTATACTGAAGATAGGTGTTCCTGTTATAGAGATCTTGCTGTTCCTGTTATAGAGATCTCAGAGAGCAGGAAGGAAATGTTTCTGAGGAACATGGGGGAAAGGAAGAGGATCTGGAGCATAAATATGCAGCACAGAATTGGAGGAATCAGCTGGGGAAGATGAACACCTGGCATAGTAATTGCAGTTCATAACATGATTTTACATTTGAATATCAAACCTGTACCAAACATTTAAAACCATGTATATTAAATATAGTTTCTAAAAACATGTATCGATGCACCAAAACAAATAAAAATGTCACTAGCATACAACAATATATTAATAAGTCTAATAGTGAACAGTTCATAGCCAGAACTAATTTTAACCATTGTTTAAATTAATAAAGAAACATCCCACAATGCTCAAACTAGCAAAGTAGTGTTTTCTACCAAATACATGATTGCTTAAAATTATTTTCTTGTATCTCAGTCTAAAGGTTGAAGAGTTCTTTTTGGTAGCTCACCAGAGAAATGATTGCCATGAAAGGGACCCTTTGTGTTGTGTCTCTGATCTAGGAAACACTGGATCTAAATGCAAATTTAGGAATTCACCTCATCATTCTCAGCAGTCACTGCCTTTTGAAATGTCTCTCTCCTATTATTTGAAAAGGCAGAAGAAAAAATTCAACACATTTAGTGTACTACATAGAGAAAATGTATTTTTCATTCTTGTACATCACTTCCAGAATTTCAGCAAAAGATGTAACTGAACTACCAAAGCTTCTGAGACTAGAGGGGTTGAAAATTCCCTTTCTCCTGCCTTAGGTTTGTTTTCTAGGCAGTTTTTGAGTGGTACCTCCTAGGCAGAAATATGTGTACATGTGCTCCATAAACACAAATGGAACGATCTGGACAGAGATCCAGGACGCATGGAACCCACTGCATGTGATGTGGAGATTGACCTCTCAGAGCTGAAGTGTACATTTGCATTAGGTCTGGTCCATCCAAAATATGATCCATCAGTGAACCATATGCACCATGTAGTTAATACAGCAGTCTCAATACACATCATGCATTACTAGTCTGCACTGTAGTAATTATCGTTAGTGACTAACAAAAGACAGATCATCCTCACCGGTCCCTGTAATCCTCAAATTCATACATGTCCATCTGGTAAAGAAATCTACTTGTAGGGCATATTAACAGCATGTACCAATTTACTTTCCAAATCTAGAAATTATATTTTTCACCTCTTATATCTCATGAGGCAGAAATTTTTATCATTGTTGTTGTCTGTCTTCCCTTGATGCAGGAAACCCAAACCACCCATGTTTTTTCTCTGCACTTATTTACTTTCCAACACCCCTTCTCTCTCACTGGAGAACACAAGTCTCAGAAAAGTCATGGCCATGAAAGAATGGTGTTAGCAGCAGCAGGACGAAGATGGATAGAAGATCCAGTTTGGATGAAGTTCCAAAGTAAGAACATATGCACTCACCCTCGTATCTCCTTTCCCCTTTATCAAAACTCATCTCTTACTGCTCTTAGGAGGATGCTCCGGGCATCCCTAATAGTATGAGGTCAGTGTACGTTACAAAAATCAGTGAAAGTCCCTGTGTCTGCAGAGTCCTGGGGAAAAGAATAATGTCATTTCAATCACATGAATTCATCATTAGTCAAACACTAAAAAAGTGTTAGTCTTACAAAGTTGTACTCTTTCTCCAGTTATGCTGGATTTTATCACTTCCAACAAACTGCTGGTAGAACATGACAAAAGAAGAGAAAGAACAAGATCTTTGGATTATGACAGCTCACTGTTAATCAATGTGAGGACTGCAAATACTGATAACATCCTGGGCTGGGCATCCAATTCAGGTATCCAAGTGAAGGGCTGTTTTTCACTTCTGCGTGTGCTGAGGGAGAGCCTTAAGGAACTGGACAAAGGCAGACTGAAGATCATTGCTCTCCCTTGCCACACACTTCTTGGTCAAAAATTGGAGGGGAACTAATGAACACTATAAATAAGGGAAAACAAATACAAAAAGATGAAAAGAGGTTACAATAAAGCAGAAATTGGAAAGAGGCATAAGTTAAAAAACAAGCAACAGTCAAAATGGAGACAGGCTGGCATCAGTTCAAGCTGTGGGACTTAAAATAATTTAAGGCAGTCACCTTTAAAAAGAAGTCATAAAAATGCCTTGGTTGTATCAACATCTTATGCCCTGCTACAGAGTAAAACCTCTGTCTTTCTTTCCCCAGTTTTTTCTGGTTTTTTCATGCATCTTGTCATTTCCCTCAGGTTCTATCCCTCACAGATAAATTTTCCTCATGTTCAAAAGGGTATTATTTAGACTACTTAAAATTCAGAGTTTTTAAAATTATACTGATAAGAAATGTTATTGTTCTGGGTCTTTGACAAGGGTGACATTTTTAAATAATACTAAGTTAATGCAACACAAATTTTTACACAATTATTTTTACTATATTATGGCCCAAAATAACAGCAAGACAGTTAAAAGTATAAACACTTCTGAGGAAATAAAAATGCTTTAACTTTACCACCTATAAAGATGAACAAATAAGGGAAACTAACATATGAAAATGAGGTTACCATAAAACAGCCCGGAATCTTTAAGGTGAACATTTTTTGTTGCTTAAATGGGAATAAAATATTGTTGAAAAGTATTATAAAAAACTTTTATAAAATGCCCTGTCTCAGAAAACATAAATGGTATTGGTTATGTCCCAGGTAGAAACAAGCTAAAATATCCACAGGGACATAACGATTTCCCAGAAATTCCTTGAAACTGTGAAGTGTGTCACAAGGAGGATTTTCCTGATGAAACAATGTATAAATAGCTTCAATAAAGTAAGCAAAAGAGTTAATTCTGGCTTTGAGTTATTGAAAACTTGCTCTCTCCTCATGTATCACTATCAATTTAAATCAATGGATACTACACCTGAAACCACCAAAGAAGAGTAAAACCTGGGACTGGTAACTTATTGTCTCATCCCAGTCAGAGCCCTTGGGCTGCCAGGAATGTCCTCTGTCCCTTTTTGGCTCAGCACAGGACACTGTTCAACCCATGTGTCTACCCTGCTGCCTTCTTACCCCTTTGCACATGCCGAGGAAAATCTAGTTGCAGTGAGCTAGTTTAGAAAAGATAATTTGTTCCAAGCTGTTATGCTTCTCAAGTGAACGTCAGATGAATTCATAATTGTGGGAACTCTTGAAACATTTCCAGCCTTACACAACATGTTTGTTTTAGAGCTCCGGTGACGTCTGTAGTGTGTGGGTCTGCTGAGATTTGGAACAGATGCATTAGTTTCCTTAGCCACCTGGAAAAAAGTAAAATATTGAAAAAAGCTGGTTTGTAAGGACTCCCTGGTGTCCACAAACTGGTCCGGTTAATAAAAGAGAAAATATTTCTGATTTTTTTCAACTGCAAAACAAATAGCAAACATACAATTGCTGCTTTCTGTCAAGGAAATAAAAATGTCAGGAGGCTTGCAAGGCTTAAAATCAACACACAGTAGTTTGCCCAGTGCCCTGTTTTGGGGCTACATTAAGGATTTGTGAATGTACTTTTCAGACCTGTCCTGTAAACCTGAAACTGAAGAGAGAAGACCTCAAATCTATGTGCAATTAAGAGTAAACTAGACAGTTTTAGCAGGAGTTAGAAATTCGTAAGGTTGTTTTAAGTCCTTAATTTCTTTTACTGGGGAAAAGTCACACTTGAAGCTTACACTTTGAGAGCAAAAGATCTCTGAAAAAAGAAAAAGTGGCCAAGTTCAAATGGCAGCCCAGAGAATGGGCTTTCCTCCAGACTGAGGGATATTCAGCTTGCTGCAAATGCCCTTGAAATTAAGAGGCAAACTATTTCACACATACAAATATCACCAGCCATAACATTTGCTGAAGTCCTTCTTTGCTTCCCCTCAATATAATGAAATGTGGCAAAATCCTTTGTAATCCCCCTTCTTTTCTTTGAGAGGTAGGTGCCTGTCTGTCTTTAGGCTGAAAAGAGGAATTTTGTGTCCACACATTCATAACAAGAAATTCCCACGTTGGTTCAAGATGGAGCTTCTCTTATGTACCCATTGTTTCTTAAGGATGGTGCATAATGAATCTTCCTATATGGAGAGGCCATGGACTGTTACAGACTGATCTACAGAACCTGGATATTGACCAGATAGATAAGCAAGGAAAAACTTTTTACTTTTAAAAAAGTATCTTAAAATGTCTTCACTGGCTGACCAGAGTTTTCCCACATTAAGACATACAAGGTTTTGCCTTAATTATTTTCACAAATTGCCCTGAAATGTCATCACCATTAGGTAAATGAGGTAAGGTGTTTCTTAACTACAGCTGGGAATAGGGAGAACGTAGTATATACAGCAAAAAACACTTGTCAGAGACAAGATGTTTTGTCCAAGATACACACATTACAGCAACAAACACAAAGACCAGTTGCCTTACCAAACATCCTAAGCTGCAGGCCTAAAAATGTTTGGGTAGATAGTGTTCTAAAAGAGAGAACTCTCTGGCCAGCTGTGTTTGCAGGCTTTCAATCCTGAATATGCCTCTCCTTTACATGCTACAGACATACATACTGGAATTTCCAAAGAACTATGTTTCAGGCATATATGTCATTGAAATTTTTTTTGCATTTCTTTGGAACTATAAAAAGTCAAAGAAAACAATCTGCATCTATTGCCAAGTAAATATCAAGTTTAGCTGAAGTTATCTTTTGTCTGCATTTCAGAGATCAAATGGCAATGATTAAAATATGATTTTGTAACCAACACTTATGTATCATCAGCAAAATTCCTGGATTGTTCTTGTGTGCTGGCCATTGTGTAAGACCAACTCCTTACCCCAGTCAGTTTACCTCATCATTGGAATATTATGCCATTTACATGGCAAGTGCTGTGTAAAGGGATCAGTGTGAGAGAAGTAGTTGGCACTTCTTGAAAAAAATAAACCAAATAAAATGTTTCTTTTTCAAGCCTCTCTTCTTCTAAGTGAGCTAGAATATAAAGACATTTAGCTATAATACTAAGAAAATAAAATATGGAATACATTCCTCTCCCTTCACCCCCCCAAGTCTAAATCTTCATTATCTAACAATGTACAATGAGCTACATCTGCAAAACTGCATTGCTGCTGCATTTGAAAATCCCAAAGGACTAGTGCAATTCCTAACAGATGTATCGCTGCTTTTACACAAAGGGGATCAGCTCTTCAGCCCACTAACCATAAGAAACACATCAAGTCATATCTCTAGAGATGGTTATAGCATCTGGTGATGACATCATGTGCCAACTTGTTTTTTCAGCATCTTACACAGACCTAGAACTAGGTCTGTCTGTGAAGCTCAGCAGAGAATTGCACTACAGTTCACTTCTTATTGCATTTTCAGAAATTCTATAGAACACTTCATTGAAATGATAATGCATTTATGAAGCCTATTATTTAATGAGCCATTTGTCATCCTTACAACATGGATATAATCCAGATATCAAGTTTACAGGAATGTCTACCTATGTTAGACTCAAAATTGTTCTGCTGGGGCTTGATGACATGCTTGATTTTTTCAACTGAGCCCATTCAGGAGCCAAAGTGGGAGTGAGATGAGCAGATGGGTAAAAAGCTAATGGGACCAGAAGGATTAAGATGAGCAGTTAAGGATACAAGGAGGGGAAAAAGAACAAGAAACTAAGGCGGCAACACAGTAGACAAGGCAAGCTGAAGGGTGCATCAGAGAAGTGACAGCAGGGCTACATCCAAACAGGAGTTGTCATCTAATGCAGAAATTACACAGAGCTGTAGTCTTCAAGCACTGATGGGCCTGTTTATGCTAACTTTTTGGAAAGTGCAAGTTGGAATGAGATGGAAATCAGCAGGTTCTCTCTAACAAAAAACATTTGCAGGTATGAAACCCGGCATTGTTTCATTTACTGTCATACAGAGCTTCACCATCCTGATCCCTTGGAGTCAGCTGCATGTCTGCATCACTGCCCTGTCTTGCTTGCAGAACAGCCTAGCCTTTGAATAAAGTTGTTCTCAAGCCTGTGAATTTTCTCTGTCTCCATTCCATGGACATGTAACATTAGACACCACCCTGTTCTTAGCCTTTCAAGTATAATGAGCTACATCGGCAGAACTGCATTGCTGCATTGCTCCTCTGCCACTTTGCAAGCCATCAAACTGTCAAAGCCATTAAAGCACTAAAAAAAATAAAGTCTCAGTAGAGTTTTAAATTAAGTGTTAGTAAGTAGCTGAAAATTAGCAGTAGCATGCCTTTTTCAGCTACGTAAAGGAAAATGTGAATTCATAGAGTAATTGCTTTAAAAGTATATGCTCAGTGATGTTCCTGGGAAGATGGAATGGTGATTTGAACTCCATGATGAATGGGATATAAGGTCCAGACAGGGTTTACATTTAATACATAACCTTATTCTCAGAATGTCCCTTCGCATTAGTGTAGGTTGCTCACTGTTAAGCACAATCTTCCATCACGTATCCCGTTTTTAGTTTCTTAACTCTCATTGTGCATTACCTTAATATCCAACACTTTTATTTCAGATGTTTTTGCAGGACCTGAGTACCTAAAAGATAAATATTTATTTAAGAAATTCTTCCTTTTAACACAGATACTTTTGAATATTTTCTAATTATTAGCCAACTGGTTGTGCTGACTTCTGTAGATTCCTAGAACCTTCACACTTATAATTTGGACCTCTTATTTACCCACAGGCCAAAAAGTCACAGTATCCTGTGACCAATCACTCTGGGCATAAATGAACACAGATGCATCCTGTTGTTATGAGCCACCCTTGAAGGTGAAGGTAACCCAGGTTCTTGCTAATGGATCCCTTGAGGTGGATTGGAGTGAAACAACAATGAATGATGGGGGTTTGTAAATATATATATATATATGTATATGTATGTATATATATATATATATGTAGGGTTTATTTGAGAACAATTGGTTGCAAAGGAAAACAGGCATGTAGCTGTTTTGATTATTATTATCTATACTAATATGACAATATAAAAACCAGAAAAATATCACTTAAGAAAATGTATAAGGAAAAGAAAGAGAAGGAAAGGATAAGAGTAGAAAGATCTCACCAGCCAATGGCCTTGCAACGAGACATGGTTGTTGCAATTTCACTGCCTGTTGGTCACAGTCATGTCAAAGTGGTGATGGAGAAATGGGCCACCCAGCATTGCAGAATAGGACCTGCAGGTCCTGGTAGACATCAAGTTGACCATGAGCCATCATTAAGGGACTGATGCATCTCTCCTAAAAGGAAAGGCTAAGGGAACAGGACTGTTCAGTCTAGAAAAGAGAAGGCTCATGGGGGACCTTACCAACATATCACAGAATCAATCAGGCTGGAAAAGACCTCTGAGATCATTGAGTACAACCTATGACTGAACATCACTCTGTCAACTAAACCCTGGCACTGAGTGCCACACATCCAGTCATTCCTTGAACACCTCCAGGGATGGTGACTCCACCATCTCTATACACACCTGAAGGGAGGGGCAAGATGATGGAACCAGGCACTTTTAAGTGATTAAGTGATGTTCCGTGACAGGACTGGAGACAATGGGCACAAACTGAAACACAGGAGGTTCCCTCTGAATATTACAGAGCACTTTTTTACTGTGCAGGTAAAAAGATCTCTCTCCTTAGAGATATTCAAAAGCTGTTTAGACATGGTCTTGGACAACTGGTTCTAAGTGGCTCTGCTTGAGCAGGGTTGGAGCAGAGGTCCCTTCCAACCTCAACCATTCTGTGATTCTGTGACCAAACACCTGATACAATTAGTATTGTTTACATACTAGCATCAGCAGCATATTTTCAGCTTTTCTTTTACTCTGACAGGATGCAAAGTCAACCTTGATTCAAGATTTCAACAGATGTGAGTACATCAGTTTGATATTTGTTTAGATTTTCCTGACCTGCTTGCAGGAAAGGAAATTTCACTATTACCTATAACTTGCATAGATACTGTCTGTATTATAGCATCTAGTGTTTGCAAGCACTACTCAGAGAGTTCAACATCAAGTGATGTTAGAGAATTCATCAAAGACTGGATACTGGATATTCACACTATCATATAAAATCAAGTAAGAGCACATTTTTTACATTTAGTAGCTAATCATAGAATCATAGAATGACCTGGGTTGGAAGTGACCTTAAGGATCACCTATTTCCAATCCTCCTGCCACGGGCAGGGACACCTTCCGCAAGACCCGGTTGCTCAGACCCCTGTCTCCTGCAGCTGTAGACTCTTCTTCCTTGACCTCTGAGCACAGCCTGACAAAGATAACCTGTGCTGTCAATGGAAAGACACTTCAGTTCTGGCCTGAGGTTACTAGAAACATGATCTATGTATTCAAAATCAAATCTGAAGCAAATTCTATAAGTACTTAATCCCTATCTAACAACACAAGAGTTCTTAATCATGACTGGTTGTTCTTTCAACAGAACTGGTCTTATCCAGCACTATGGCAACTCCTTCTTATGCACCCTGTAAACACCCTTGAAAAACAAGAAATTTGGATTATTTTATGGAAATGTGGAAAAAGCAAACTATGAAGGCCCAGAGTTGCAAATAAGGGAAAACCTATGTGCTATTTCACTTTTCAGGCCAAGAGGGTTTTATCTCATGTCTTTCTCTGGCCATACTTTTAGTGGTATTTCTCATAAATTAGGTATCTTCAGAGAGATTTCTAGTCATTGGAAAAATACTATATTGATTCCATGTCTACCATTGCACACAGTAATTTCTGTCAACAGCATCGGGATGACTACAAAGTTGTTCTTCCTACTATGAATATATATAAATATCCATTTACTTTTGATGTTACATCAAGCAGTTAACGGTCATTCAGAAAAATTGCCACAGTGTAACCAGATCACTGGTGATTATCATATAAATCTTTTAGTAAAACACCCAGACAAACTAGATAAGGAATTAGAAGACTGACAGAGTAAGGGTATATCTAAGAAATGCTTTTCTTAATTCTACCTCCTTCCCTCTTTTTAGAGGTGTGGTGGGTTTGTGTTT
>WBMZ01006387.1:0-68487 GCA_013400975.1 Atrichornis clamosus | reverse complement strand
GGCCAGACTCAAACCAAAACACCAGTCTACCCTGGGTTTCTGGAGTGCTTGTGGGCCTTTTCATTGAAAGAAGCCCTCTGCAGTTGGACAAAAAAAGGCTTTGGTTTTTTATTTAGTTGTATTTGCTCACAGTCACCAGAATTGGCTGACATGAACATTAGTAAGTAAGTGTAGAATGTTGGAATAGTTTGATGCTGTTCATACCAGTTTTGATAAATAGGAAATTTTCTGTTAACTGAGAATCCTGAAATTGGGATGGCCTCAAATTTTCAAGACTTGGAAGAGTTGACAGATTACTGGGTTTCTGGCAGTTTTGCAAATGGCAGTCATCTGGCAAATACATGTCAAACTCTTCCTTTGTTGGACTTTTTGGGGGCTTTGTTTTTGCTTTCTTTCCTTCCCCCATATCCTCGGTGGATACGCTTACTCAAAATTAAGCACAGTGCTTTTATTCCTGGAGCTGAGGGTCTTTTCTCACACAGGATAGCTGTATGATAGGATTGAACTTTCCTAAGTGCCTTGCTTTCATGCTGTTAAAGAACAAAAACATCAAGTATCACAATTAATTATTTTTGCTAGATGCATCCTGATAATAAAACTCAAATAAAACTCAATAAAACTCAAATAAAGCTCAAGATCAGTGCTGCAAAATGGGCTCAGAAGCAATTTCTCATAGTGTTTGTCCATTGTTTGGGAACTTGGCATCTCAATTCTATACAAGATTCTGGTTGTGATACAAGTGGGGTTTTTTTAATTATAGAAAATTCATCTAATCACAGAAATGAAGTGCTTCATTGTACTTTAGGAATCCTCTCATCTGCCTGGGATTTTTGTAAGACCATATATAGTCTCCTTCAAATTCCTTCTTCCAGCTTTCAGGATAGAATTGGAAAGCTTTCAGCACTCTCCCAAGATTTCTATCCTATTACAAAGTTCTTCTTGAAGTTACTGATCTGATGCAACAGTTGTCTATTTTAAAGTCTTGAAAGCAGCACTGTAGCTGCATGTCAGCTCTTGGTGCATCCCATTTTATTTGTGTGTCATATAGACTGTGTAGGTGCCTTTCTGTTTGTGGAATAACTGAATGGAAATGCAGGACTCTTTGCATTTCTCCAGCTTCACTGTCTTAATTCTGAAGCCTTTTCCTCAGCACATGAACTTCCCAAAGCTAATCCTTGTCCTAAAAGTACTGGACAGCAATTAAACTTCTTTCTTTTCATAGTTTCTGAAAGCTTGGTCTAGGATAATTCACACCAGAATTATAAGAAACGCATTTTATAGCTGAACATTCACATGTTATAACCATGTTCAGAAAGTATGGTTGCCCGGCCTGCAGTGCTTCTGGAGGCTTATATTTGAACAAAACTGAACTGTATTCTTCTGTAATTCTGCAGTGTGAAAGTGAGTTGCCTAAAATGGAGATTGTATTGCAGGTGATTGAAGCAAACTTGAGCGGAGAAATGAACTTGAAAATAGAAACTGACTTAGTATCTGTAACAACACATTTTAAAGACCTGGGAAATCCTCCCTGGGGTAAGTGTTGCTTGTAACAGTACTTTCTTTTTATTCTTTAGAAAATAGCATTAAGTACTTTAAAGTCTTCAAATGAAATCTTAAAAAATGGCCAGTGGTATGGTGGGTGGGGTGGGGGATGTGGGAATCTCTTCTGTTATTCTTGACAGCTTTGTAAGAAAACGGATTTCTTTTCCTTGCACTGCTATTTCTGAAAAATAAGCCATTTGAATTGCAATGTTTCAGCAGTTTTCAGGTGTGTCCTTACGGGTGTTGAAACTGCTTATTTTGTTTGGACTAAGTGTTGTGTCCTTATGCTTTTAGCATCAGAGGATGGATGTCAAAGTTCTGCTCAAGGCAGAGATCTGGAAAGTATGGCTGAGGCACGCATAGACATCAAGAAGCTGCAGCAGCTGCTCGCTGGACAGCAGGTCAATCCCACAAAGGCACTGTGCAGTAAGTTCAACAGCTCTGTTTACAAACTCTGGTTAAGGAGGGATATTTGTCACACTTAGGCTCAGCAGAATAGCATATATTCAGTTTTGTCTGTTTGAAACTCAACTATTTTCACTGTACCTGAGGACTTTTAATATTTATATTTTTAGGCAGTAAGATTCGGGCTCTAGGCATTCAGGGAAGAAAAAGTAAAATAAAACAAGTCAGGTCCTTTTATAAGTATCAAGTTGAATACTCAGACTCACTAATCATGGGTGTCTTCTTGTTGTCTTTATTTTGAAATTGTTAGTATTTTTTATTATTGAGATACTATTTTTTGAAGTCTTAAGGCTTCTAGCAGAGAAATTGGAATTTACTGGCATGTTTTTTGGTTGTTTTTTTTCCTTTGGGTGCTTTCTTAAACTGATTCTAATACCAAAATGCTTTTTATACAGCTAATGTTTCTAGGCATAGAAGTGATACTTTCTTTCTAGCAGAAGCCTGTGCAGGGCTTTATATCCTGTTTTGATAACTGTGTGCTTTTCCTGACAACATCTGTCTGTTATGGTTTAGTGCAGATGCTAAGAATTTCCCAAGGAAGATTTAAATAATGTGTATAGCATTATTAACCTATACACTATGAATTTTCTTTTTGGTATCAGCTTTCATAGACTATTAATGCTTCACAGACCCTCAGGGACTTAAACTGTTTACTTATCCTCCTGTCAGAAGTGGTAGAAGCATTGTGTTCTTATGGTGACATGGAAAAATTGTGTTCTTACGATGACATTTGTAAAAGATGTAATTTTTAAGCATTTTTCCTGCTTTAAGCTGGATTTGTCTTTTAATTTTTTTTCTCTTTGCAGATATTGTAAGTAAAAGAATTGTCCACTTTGTCTTGCTCCATGAGGAGGTTTCTCTTCAGTATTTTATTCCAGCAGTTGCCTGAATGCTTTGGAATCTTGGTCATTTTCCAACTTGAGACCTCTTTCATGAAGTCTGAGTTGCTAGAGTACTCTGATATGATACACTGTTAGATGCAGCCATCAGATGGACATTATTTCAATATTTATGAAAATTTTCAAAATACCTCCTCATCCAGAAAGCCATTTTTGTGAAGAGTTACACACTATGAAAGACACAATGCTGGGAAGCATTGGCATATCTTAGGGGCATATCTTTAGGGGGAGCAAACCTGAAATTTGAATGTGCTTTTGGGATGCTCAGAGCTGTGGGGAAGGCAGTTGAAGTACTTCAGTCTCCTCAAAAAACATAAAAGTAGAATTCACCTCTGGAGCTGCTGCTGTGTGTATTCAGTATTGAGCCATCCAAGTTAAGGGATCTCTGAGCAAGCTGTCTTACCTTCATGAAGTGGGAGAGCCCTCTGGAGGGTTGCCAGATTGGTATTTGCCTGGACAAGTATGCACAGCCCTCCTGAAGTGGTACTGAGTTGAATTCTGTTGCAGTAGAAATGTGTGTAGATTTGATACTGTTCAATGTTGTGCAGCAGAAATGTGACTGCCAGCAAGTAACAGGATGTAACAGATGCTAAGGAGTACAAACAGTTGAGCAGCATCTGTTTGTACCTGGTTGTATCTTTTGATCAGACTTGGTCCAACATACCCAGGTATCTCTGTTTGTGTGTGCTCTTTGTTTAACTCTTGACCTGAGAGGATGAACAAAACAGTCTGGATTACTTTGTTAACGTGGGCAGTAAAAATCTCTATGTACGGAATGAATATCATATGAGGACATGCATGAACACAGCAATTGGTGTGAAATAAAGAGCAAGTTTTCTATGGATCACATTTTTTCCCCTTTCCCCATGGAAAGAAGTGTATTTCCTGTGTCATCGTGGTGTCAGACATGGTGAGATTGCATCTAGACTCTCATGCCAAGCAGCCAAGAGCTTGACTAAATTTAACTCATGGAAGTACTGCCTCTGCTTCTACCTCCTGATTATTTTCTGAGGTCTTTTACTTCTTACTCTATGTGTGATTTATTTGTTATCCTGACAAGTTCCATATAGTCTTTGATTGCTTTAGAAATAGTGAGTGAGTCTAGGCTGCCAAAGAGAACTGTGAGTTTCTTCTAGAAAGTAACTTGTCATGGTCACAAGTGCTGGGGTTTTGGTTGGGATTTTCAAATGGGCTTTTTTTTCAAGGGGCATTGAGGTTAAGGGAGCAATAAATCTTTGTTCTTGAAGATGCAAATGGTCAAGAGAAGGCTGAAGGAGAGGCAGTGGCAGTGAGAAGATAGAATAGACTTGTGATGATGAGTGTTGAGTGACTGCCTTTTTAGGTCTTTCTGCCTACTTCCTCTTTGGTATTCCCTGCTCTCCCTTGCCCCGCCTCCAACATGTTGACCCCAGAGGTTTGCGTCTTTATCGTTTGCAAAGTCTCATTTTGCCTATGTTGTGAGTTGACCTTGGTTAGCAGCTGCTCTCTCACTCACACCTGGTAGGATGGGGGAGAGAATTTGAAGGGTTAAAGTGAAAAAACTCACGGGTTGAGATAAAGACAGTTTAATAGGCAAAGCATGTGTAGGCCAGTGTTTAACCATTTCCGGGAAAGCAGGGCTCCATCGTGCATGATGCTTACTTGGGACAACAGACTGCATAACTCCAAATGTCCTTTTCTTTCCTTTCCCTGAGATTAACGTGATGCTGTATGATAGGGATATCCCTCTGGTCCGTTGGGGTCATCTGTCCCAGCTGTGTCCCTACCAATTTCTTGTGCACCCCCAGTCTGTTTGCTGGTGGGGCCGTGTGAGAGTAATGCCTTGATACTGTGTCAGCACTGCTCAGCAGTAACAAAAACATTCCTGTGTTATCAGCGCTGTTTTGGGCACAAATCCAGAATATAGCACCATACGACCTGCTGTGAAGAAAACTAATTCTGTCCCAGCCACAAGCAATGTAGCTTGCTCTTTCTTGATAGCCCAACAATTCGTGTGAATGATCAGATATTTTCAGCTCCTTTTTCTGGTTACTGTCTTCGTTAGTGCTAATTAATCAGGGTTTATATCCATGTGTTCGTCTCCTTCCTTTTCATCATCCACTATAGGATGTGATCAATCAGATAACCATGGAATAAACATTCTAATGCTCCCACATAGACTGCTTCTTAAAATATTTCCATCAGTTTTGTGTCCCTTGGTGTTCTTCTTTATGGTTTCCTCCTCTTTTTACCCTTTTTTGGCAGGGTATGGAAGCTTACTTATAACCTCTAATTTTTCTTGCTTTTAGGTTACACACTTTATTACTGATCCTTATTTTTATGCTGCATTTGAAAAAGCCTTTGCATATAGTCTGATTTTTTTTTAATGTCACAGCAATTCAAAAATAAATTTTGACTAGAAAAATAAAACAATAGAGGGTGCTAAAGCACTGTGGAAAAATTTATTACTCTGCATTAGTAAGAAAAAGCTGGGAACAAGCAATGGACCGCAATTAACACTTGTGAGAGTCTGTGATTTTTTTTTTAAAGTCTTTCATAAATGACAATTCTCAAATAGGCTGGTTGCCATTAGCTAAACCTCAGAACTGAAATTGTTTCAACTTTGTATGCTACAGAAAAAATACTGTTTCTAGAGCAAGCATCGTGAATGACCCAGTTCAAATCATTTAGGCACAGACTCTGAGGTATATTGAACTCAACTGAGATTAGGTGGCTAAATAGCTTACATGAGCTGGACTTAAACATCTCTATGTTTCCGTGCTTCATATGTAAAACAAGAACCTTTCTACTACACAGCTGGGTGCAATATGTGGCAAATAAATGCATGAAGGATTTCCAGTGCATTTGGCTTCTCTGACAGAAGCTTAAATCTAAAATCTATCTTTCATATTAATGCAGGGACATCTTTATGACAGGGAAACAAAGTGTGTGTGGGCTGGTACCATAAATGGTTGGCTCTTCTTTCTTTAGACTGGTAGGATGCATGTGTTCAACTCCTGGTTATTTAATAATTAATCTTTCACTTTGTGATGTACTATTCATGACAATCTGAAGCACAATTTTTTGCAGTTCATTAAAGGAATGTTGGACTTCCCCACTTTTCATACCAGGTCCTTCACTAATTAGTTGATTTTCCTTACACTTAACAGATTCATATTTTATGAACTTGTATGATTTACTGTCATGTCATTATCTATGAAAGATGCCAAATTGGAGCTGATTGCCTTCTACAATAGGGTAACTGGCTGGATAGATGAAGGGAGAGCAATGGCTAGTGTCTACCTGGGTTTCAGCAAGGCTTTTGACACTGTCTCCTATGATGTCCTGATAGGCAAGTGTGAGCTGTATCAGCAGATGGTGAGGTGGATTGAGAACAGGCTACATGGCAGGTCTCAGAGGGTTGTGTAAGTGGCACAGGGACCAGCTGGAGGCGTGTCACTAGTGGTGTCTCCCAGGGGTAAGTACTAGATCCAGGAGTGACTGATAGCCCAGAATGTTATGCTGCCTTTCAGAAGAATCTCAACAGGTTGGAGAGATAGTCAGAGAGGAACTTCCTGAAATTCAACAAAGGCAAGAGCAGAGTCCTGCACCTGGGGAGAAAGAACCCCATGCACCAGGACAGGCTTAAGCAGCTCTGCAGAGACGTGGGTCAGGGTGTGCAACAAGCCATCCATCAGCCAGTACTGTGCCTTTGTGGATCCCACAGAGGATCCCACAGAGCCAGTGGGATCCTGGGGTGCAATTAGAAAGAGTGTGGCCAGCAGGTCATGAGAGATGATCCTGCCCCTATACTAAGCCCTGCTGAGGCCCCATCTGGAGTGCTGTGTCCAGTTCTGGGCTTCTCAGCACAAGAGAGGCGTGGAGCTCTTGGAGCAGGTCCAGAGGACGGTAATGAAGATTATGACGGGACTGGAGCACCTCATTCAAGAGGAAAGGCTGACGGAGCCAGAACTGTTTAGCCTGGAGAAGACTGAGAGGGGATCTTATCAGTGTCTGTAAGTATCTGTAAGTACCCTCCAAAGGGAGGGTATCAAGAGGTAGGACCGAGACTCTTCTTGGTGGTGAAGGATGGGAATCAATAGGCAGAAGTTGTAACACAGGAAGTTCCAACTTAACATAAGGAAGAACTTTACTGTGCAGGTGACTGAGCACAGAAACAGGTTTTCCAGAGGTTGTGGAGACTCATTCCCTGGGGGCATTCAAAAACCATCTGGGCATACTCCTGATTAACATGCTACAGGGCACCCCATGAGCAGGGAGACTGGACTAGGTGTCCCACTGTTGTCTCATCCAACCTTATCCGTTCTCTGATCCCTGCAAAGCTTATCTCCCCCAGAGGTTATTCAGATTTGCAGTCAGAGAGTCAAGATGGCATTTTGGTCAGTAGGGATTCAGGAGTGTAGAAGTAGGAGACATGGAGAATGTGCAACACATTCTCTGCTTCATTCTAGTCTGAAGATGCTTTTTTTTTCAACCATACTTGGGGAAAATGTTTAAGGAAGGTAGAGATAAGGAGGGACCACTGTGGTTCATTAAATCTCCACCATGGAGTGTGTCAGCTGTGATGACTCCCAAGTCTCTCCAGAAATACCGCTCAGAATATTATCTTTTTGGCCTGCTTCATGTAATGTATCTGGGCTTCATCCCTCCAGGCAGGGATGGTAGCAGCTACAGCTTCGGGGCTTGAGACAGAGAATGGGTAAACAATGTCTGGCATCTGCAACTGATGCTATTAAAGGCGATTTTTGTATTGTTTTTGGCTTCTCAGCAAGTCTTTGCAGTGACGTTCTTCTGTCTGCCTTACAGTCTCTCTGTCTCTGGGAGATAGGCAAGAGATTTTGAACTTACTCTATATGTATAATTGGTTTGAGCCTGGCCAGAGGCCAGGAACTCCCCAGGCTCTCAGACTTCCCCCCACTTCTCGCAGCCGGACAGAGGAGAGGGAAGGAAAAAAAAAAAAATTTGAAGCATCCAAGAGGGTTGTGATTAAAAAAAAAAAAAAATCTTGAGAGAAAACCACAGGCAAAACAGGCAAACTACTTGAAAATATGAAAATACATTTATTATAATACCAGAAAAAGTAAAAAAATTGAGAAGCAATATGCGCTGTGCGAAAAAGCACCTTCTTTCCCCACCCCTCACTTCCCCCTCCCTGCTTCTGTCCTACGCAAACGATGCAAGGAGACAGAGAATCAGGGGGTTTTTTTAAGGTTAGGCCAGGTCTTCATATTTTCAAGGACTGGAGTCTTCCCCTGCTGAATTGTGGGTCCCCTGAAGAAAGTAAAGTCCAAAGTCCATCCCACGGGCAACAGCGGCCCTCAAACTGCTACGGTGTGGGTTACTCCTTCACAGGCTGCAGTCTTTAAGCATCCCCCTGCTCCAACATCTGCAAAGGGGGCTCTGCATTCCTGTACTCCTCCATGGGCTACAAGGGGGGACATCCCGTCTCACCATGGTCTCACCACCAGCTGCAGAGGAATCTCGACTCCGGCCCTGCTGTATCTTCTTCCGACCTGGCCTGGGTGCTTCTCCATGTTGGTCTTTTAGATCACATCCTCCTCCTCCCTGGCTGCAATTTTAGCTGCGCAACCAGAATTGTTTTGAATTCCTTCTTAAATCTGTTATCACAGAGGTGTTACCACTTCTAATTGGCCTGTGGCATGTCCATCTTTGCAGCCAGACAGACATTGGCCCTGCAAGACATGGTGGTGGAGCTTCTAGCAGCTTCTCACAGAAGCCACCCCTGCAGCCCCCCCGCTACCAAAAACCAGGTCTAGCAAAACCACGACAATCATATATCATGTGCCTTCAGTAGAGTTTCTGTGAATGGGCTTCCCTTCCGAGACTTTGAACATTTGCCCTTATTTGCAAATTCACCATCTAAGTCTTTCAGGCTAAAGTGTCAATGGGTGAAAATCTGTAAGTTTCCATGACTGAAATTAGGGATAGCACAGAAAATAGTGAGGGCAGACAGAAGACAGGCTCACTAAAGAGGAGATTAATAATTAACTCCCTCAATTATGGTATATGTTGCTAGAGTTGTTAATATTTTAATAAGAGATACCAGGAAAAAGTTATTTCCATCATCTCGTGATAGCCTGCGAGTTGCTAGCATGAATATATTTACAGAGAGAAGATAGGAGACTACAGAGACCCTATTCTTTTGGATTTTTCTTTTGCACAAAACCATTTTCTCACAACTAGACTAGTTGACAAATGAGCTTTTATTTGTTTCCATTGCACTGGTGGAATGGAACTCTCATTACATGCAGACATGGTGCTCCATCTGATCACCACCACTGTAGGCTTGAAGTAGAGAGAAGTAATCCCTCCCTATGGATTTGTCACATCGTTAAACTCAAAACATCTGTACAAGATATGTGGGCAATTTATAAGGTGTTGTTTTTTCAAAGAACTTTAAACACATTCTGTTTTCTAGCCCAGTTAAAGCATATGCTTACAAAGTCCACTGATTTTAATAAGAGTTAAGGAACACTTTAAGTTAAGGATGGATTTATTGCCAGTCTGGATATTTTCCCAAATAAGAGCCTAAATACTTCAGCATGGAAGTTCAACATAATTTTTGACATTTCCCTCAATTTTTTGACAAACACACTTGACCGAATGAGTGTTACCACATGTTGATAACACTTTTGTAAAGAGCCTTCACAAGATTAATAAAATATTGGAAAGAGTTGTATTTCATTATTAAGGTATAAAAGGATATTGTTTTAATGCCAAAGAGAAAATCTCATAGATAAAGAAAAATGTTCTATTTGTGTCCTTCTCTAGCTTCAGGCCAACATATTGATACTTCTAATATTCACACTCCCACTTCAAAAAAACCCAACCAAACAAATAAAATCCTGCACCTCCTGTACATATGGAAAGTTTTGTGTACTTGGTTTGTGCTATACTATTGCAATCCTGTCGGCAAAATGATTACTCACGATTTTCTCACTGTTAAATTAAATTAGAGATCTTTGTTATGCAGTGAGTTAGTCATCTTCCTATTGCTGGCAGTTGTTATATTGGTTGAATTCAGTAAATCTTTTCTTAGACAATGGAAGAAAGTAGCTGTCAAAATCTGGGAGAAAACTAATTTTCTGTTATAAAAACTGATTTATGCTAGTAAGACCAAACCAGCAGAGGAACTCTTTAAAACATAATCATTTAAACTATCTACATTACAAAAAAAAACCAAAACCAGGAGGCAATTTAAATGCTGGTAGTTTAATTTGGTCAGTTGACTTGCATCTATGGATGGGTTTGGTTCCTGATGAACTGTTTTTACCCTGGGAGGAACAGTGAGGGTTTTTGTTTGGGATTTTTTTCCCACTGTATGCAGTAGCAACAGAGCTAATAGGAAGGAAAAGAATCTCTGTGAAAAAAACTCCAAACCTGATTTCTCTCACTTTCACATTCTTGTATGTCCTTTTATTTAGCACTTCAAGTCTCATACTTCTGATTTCTGAAATGTCTGTCATTATGACACACGCTGTGTCATAACTTACAATGTCATTATTTGCCATGTCTTTTCTTTTCAAAGTTAATTGTCATGGTTTTAGAGACAAGATTTTTTTAGACTTGTGGTCTTAAATGGAATCATAGAATCATAAAATTGTTAAGGTTGGCAAAGACCTCTAAGATCATGGAATCCAACCATTAACCTAACACTGCCATGTTCACCACTAAACCATATCCCCAAGTGCCACATCCACACACCTTTTGAACACTTCCAGGGATGGTGATCCCACCACTTCCCTGGGCAGCCTGTTCAGTGAAGAAATTTTTGCTAATATCCAATCTAAACCTCCTCAGTACAACTTGAGGCCATTTTGGCTCATCCTGTCACTTGCTACCTGGGAGCAGAGACTGCCCCCAACCTGGCTACAGCCTCCTTTAAGGCAGTTGTAGACAGTGATAAGGTTCCCCCAGAGCCTACTTTCTCCAGGGTAAATACTCCTGGCTCCCTCAGCCATTCCTCATTAGACTTGTGCTCCAGACCCGTTGCCCTTCTCTGGACATGCTCTGGCACTTCAATGTCTTCCTGGTAGTGAGGGGCCCAGAACTGGACACGGGATGTGGGCACCACGAGTCTTGACTGCAGACAGATGATCACTGCCCTGGTCCTGCTGGCCACACTATTTCTGGTACAGGCCAGTGTCGCTGTTGGGCAGACACAACACGCAAAATGGACAGTACAAAAGGTTCTAGGCAAATGCCAAGTTTTAATAAACAGTCTCCATTTATAAATTATTATATCTTATCATTTGTGCTACAAGGTTATTGGTCATCTAACTGCTACAATATTGTCTGTTGGTTGAATATAACATCAGCTCCTATGCCTTTGAGAAAAACATCAGGTGCTTGAATGTCATATTTCTCNTGTTGTTGCATATTTCTCTCCTTGTTTTGGATTTCTTAGCTCTGTTGACAGAACATTTCCACGGCTAAATCTCACTTTTCTCAGAGCCCTCTTTCTTATGAATAAACGCTGACTTTGTCCTCGAGTTCTGTGAGGATTACTAACCAGCTGTGAGCCATCACAGGCCAGGATGCCATTGACCTTCTTGGCCACCTGGGCACAATGCTGGCTCATATTCAATCAGTTGTCAACCAACACTCCCAGGTCTTTTTCACAGGCAGCTTTCCAGCCACTCTACTCCCACTCTGCATAGGGTTGTGGTGACCCAAGCGCAGGACTTGGCTCTTCACTTTGTTAACTCTCATACTGTCAAATTTCTTGCATAAAAGTGTGTGTTTGCACTTAATTAAAGATAATCCAGCTTTCTAACAAGGAGACCTTTTCAGTGTAGGCAAAATTTTTTCCTTAATTCATAAAGTGTATGTTGGTCCCACATTTTGTTGGATTCTCTTATGCCTGAGTTTTGATTGCCTGTGTTTTCCTATGACTCAACTTCTTTTTTGAACTGGAGCTTAACACCTCACTGGAGAGTTGGAGATCTTTCACAATTTAAATTACTGATTTGATAGTGAAACCATTTCTAATTCCTGGTCAAAGAAAAACTTCTTTCTTGGCTTCAATTATAAAAAGATAAGTGTCACAATTGCCTAACAGAAATTGAGAAATAGGAACCACTTTATGTGTTCTTAAATGGTTCATATATTCAAAGGCATTTGAATGTCTTCAAATAAATAGAAATAAGTTTCTGTTATTTTCACCCCAACATGTGTCTGGGAAAATAGGTATTTTGAAGCATTTCTCCAAGCTTCTCCTATTCTTTTTCTAATTAGAAAATATTCTTTCAAATAGTTTTATTTTGAAAGGAAAATGTCTTCAGCATGAAAACGATATGTCCTCGTGTAAAAATGATATAACAGAAAATCCTCAGTAATGCTGTAGAATTGTACTCTTTTTCTAAACTGTTCTTTTTCTAAACAGCATTTCCTTAACAGTATTCACGAACTGGCTTAAAACATGTATGATCCCTTATCCTTAATTCACGCTCTGAAAGGATTGGTGCGGATATGAAGATTAGACACAAAAATGACAATTGTGATTCCCCTCCCAGTTCCAGAAGGAAGTCTGTGATAACTTTATGATGAACAAGTGATTACCAGATTTTACAAAAACTTATCTTTTTTCTTAAAAATAATCAGATAATGTTTGGGCTTCAGAAGCAAGATGAATCTCTGCCTTAGATTACACAAGACAAGAAGCTAGGGATAACTTGTGGCACTACTCTGAAAATACAGGTTCTGCTGAAAGAGTGAGGTATATCACCCTAAGAAAAGTAATCAGAAAGCTGGTCCCCAGATGTTAGTTTAGATACACCATAACTCAGATTAAGATGACTATTTCTATGGCAGGGCATTTCTAGTTTGTGTTTAGGTTGGTGACCAGCTTGTTCCTGTTTTTATTAGAGATCTTTTATATTATTTTGCCTAAATCTGGATTTTCAGCCTTTTCTGGACCAAATAATTAAAAAATTCTTGTGTAAGTATGTCGTAGGTAACCCAAAATGTTATTGTATTCCATATGGCTCTGTGCCCAAAGTTATTACTGTCTCTTTCCAACCCTGCAGCCAGGAAGCTGAGGGGTTGCGTGTGTGGGTGCTATCGCGGGCGTTCTTCAAGTTGGCTCTTGCAGACAGCTCGCTCTCTTTTGCAGCATGATTTATGCCTCGCTGGCTTCTTGGTCTTTGCTTAGGCAGAGGCTTTTCCTTTTTGGGTTCTCTTCTGTTGGTCTTTTTCTCCTCGTCTCACAGAGACAGCAGTTACTGATTTTGAGCTGCCTGGAGGCAAAATCTGCTCCAGCAAACCACTCCAAACTCACCATCAGCACCCAGTCGAGGAGAAAATTCTAGAGAGTCACCCCAGCCCATCTGTGTTGCCTTGACTGCTCCTGCCATCTTCTGCCAAGAGAAAGGCGAAGTCCCTCCGAGGGTTCTGGTCCCTGGACCCGGAGAATACCAGTTGGAGTTCCATCCATCAGGGCGATAATCAGAATGGAGGGGGCGCAGTGGGGGAAATCTGCCACTATCTTTCCCTTTGTCCTTCTAGCCCCACACTTGGCTGCAGAGTGCCATTTTGGGGTTGGGGTGGTGTCCCTGGCACTTTTTAGTCTCTCTTCTCGGGAGTCCGCAAGATGCAGCAGTTTTGTATCTGGTGGTTATTTCTGCTGTTCTTTCTTGACTGTTCCTGTTCCACTTGTTAGTTAACTGTTATTTTTTCACTTTCATCTACTTGTATTCATTACTTGTTCCTGGAAAGGGATTGGTTGAACCCACAAAGGGAGGCAACTCATTCTAAAGTGTTCATTAAATTGTATTAAATCAAGACAAAGTAAATTTGAAATATTGATATCTTAAGTTTTAAAGTAATGAAATCAAGAAATGTACTGAACTATATGCTGCTGCAACAGAAAGTTGTTAAATGCAGTGTTATCCTTAGAAACTGGGTTGTGAAAGATAATCCCATAGAGACAAGTTTTATTAGTAGGAATTGTCTTGTGCGGTAGTATGTTTCAGTTTCTCCTACTGAGATTTACAGGACTCGCCTACAGGTTTATTATGTTGGCACTTAGATACAGTCATTGACAATGAAAATTATAATGAAATAAACATAATGAAAATGAGCTTCTAACTAGAAGACTAAGCACAGGACATGGTGCCAGGGCAACTCATTCATAACTCATCTTTCTGTTGGGATAAACTACTTCATAGAATCTTAGAATGGCTTGGGTTGGAAAGGACCTTAAAGATCATCTGGTTCCAACCCCCCTGCCATGGACAGGGATGTGGGGTTTCAGAATGCTGATAGTAGCAGTGACCTTCTAGCCTTGGTAAAAATTAAGCATTGGAAGAAACTGGCAAACTGCTTGTCCGAGGAAATGAGATAAGATGGAGATTCAGACTAGCACCTGGATTAACAGTGTTGATTGAGTCTGGCCTGCAAATCTGCAGGTCTGCAAATGTTTTACTTACGTGGGGACAAAGGGAATTGTGAAAGCCCTCGTGTTTGCAAGAGTATATAAACCCTGTATGTCGGAAGTAAAGTTGGCTTTGCGTGCACCCCATGAAGTCCGTGTCTTCAATTGCCGCGCAGCGACACCTGTCACTAGACCTGGTTGCTCAGAGCTCCACCCAGCCTGGTCTTAAACACTTCCAGGGATGGGGCATCCACAACTTCTCTGGGCATGCTGTTCCAGTGCTTCACCACACTCACAGGGAAGAATTTCTTCCTAAAATGTAATCTAAACCTATTCACTTTCTGTTTGAGAAATTCCACCTTGTCCTCTCACCACATTCCCTTGTAAAAAGTCCCTCTCTATATTTCTTGTGGACTCTGTTCAGGTTGGAAGGCTGCAATTAAGTCACCTCAAAGCCTTCTCTACTCCAGCTGGAACAATCCCAATTCTCTTCATCTTTCTTCATAGAAGAGATGCTCTATCTCTCTAATTGTTTTAGTGGTCTCCTCTGGACTCACTCCAACAGGTCAATGTCCTTCCTGTGCTGGGGACCCCAGAGCTGGGTGCATTACTGTAGGTAGGGTCTCACCAGACCAGAGTAGAGGGGAAGAATGACCTTTCTGCCTTGACAGAAGACTGGATGCCAGGCTATATTTGCCTGTGATATCATGAATGTTTTCCAGAATTAAGGAGAAAAAATCGAGGCTTGATAGAGCCTGTAACCAGATTAACACATCCAAATACCTCTCCCATTATTCCTCCCACCCTGGAGCTCTGGTCCTTCTCATGTAGCTGCCTCACTTAATAGAACATTAACAGTGACCTTTCACCATAATTAATAATTATTACTCCTGCATCCAACAGTTCAGAACTGCAAGCTTGTAGACAAACATTGCTCTCTGCAGTACTTAGAAGAAGTAGGGCAATGGGCTCAGCCTCATTACTGAATAAAAACAGCACTCAGAAATTCCTCAGAAAAAGCAGAATCTGATTACCTTAGTGGGTATTATGGAATGTATTATTCACAGAAACTTTTTCTTCCCCAACCTGAAAAAAAATATTCCCAAAAAATTTAAAAGGGAGATATTTAATTTTATGCTGTCATGTAAAATAGTTGATTTTACTTTAGTCTTCACTGTCTGGCCTTCATTGCTCTTGTTTCTTTTCCCTGATGGCTTTTTCTCTTCTGAAAATATTTTCACAATTTATTTAAACACATTAATTTTTGAAAAATCAAACAATAACCCACATTTCATCTCCACAGACATAAAAGCTCTTAAACTTTCTTTAAGCCCTGTGAATCTACTTGAAATGTGTAAGAGGAAAGAAAATCAGATATCAAGGGAACTCGGGAGCTTAAATGGTTAAATTCAGATGTGGAGGTTTTCAAGTGACTGCCATATCCTTTAGCCCACCCTCTCTTGGGAAAACAATGGGTCAAAGCAGAAGCCTAGCTCCCAGAGCCTTTTACACTACCTGTGCCAAGATTCAGAGTCAATTTAAAGGGTGGTTCAATTTCCAATAGTTTTCTTTAAGGCTCATTGGGAATTTGACAGTTATAAGAAGTATTTTCTCACAGGCAGCTAACAACAACAGAAGATGTTGGAAGTGAAAGTCTTCAGCAGTTAAGATCACATGGTGCTGTGCTGTCTTGAGTACCTTAGTGGAGGCTCAACAGACAACCGTGGGGAAATGTGGGATCAAAAATGCAAATTTGCATGTATTTAAGCAGTGGCAACAGCTGGTGAAAGCAACTGGATGTCCCTATCACCACAATCTCATGTTGCCTCTCTTTAATTTTTGCCAAGTAGTTGTGGTCACTGATTGTTCCATTTGCCCTGTCTTTGAAGCTGATTTTAGTCTTCATTACCTCCCATTATGTCAAATCAGATTAGTTATATCCGTTATCCTGATTCAGTACAATGTTCCCTGCTCAGACTGTTTAAAGCAGCATATGTGATCCTTCACTATATGAAAAAATTAATATGAAGATATTTCTTCATAGGCTGTACAAATTTGCAGGTTTTTCAGGAGCCATGAGACTGTTACAGTTGTCCAGTGAGTCCCATAACATAGGCTCCAGAGGCTCATCAAGTGACTTTTGTGTCAGCCTGCAATGTGTATTCAAGCTATGCAAATCTCTTGGAAAGAGTCAGTCTTGAGCATCTGGACCAAAGAAAGCTAGAAGGCATTAAAACTTACATACAATAAACAAACTATCTAGATTAACTAATCACAGAAGGGAAGGAAGACTTACTTCACGTTCACATATGTCTGGTTTCATGAAAGCCTATGGGAAATATCCCTGTGCACACAAAACTTTAAAATATTACCTTACTATATGGCACAGTGATTGAGGAGCTTTAGAATGGAGGGCAGGAAGTCTTTTTATGGTTCAATGTCTGGGTAACTGCACTGGAACATTTGTACAGAAGTTAAATTGATTCTAATTTTTTGTTTAGCTATTGAAGCAGATCCTGTTTCTAGAGGGGAAATTCAATATATTTTAATCAATTTATTTTCATTACAGAAATGCATGCTACACATAAATGCTAAATTAGTCATGGGAGTTGAGGAGAGACTAGCGGGGTCTGGCTGGGATTTTTATAAACACAGTAATTATGGAGAGGCAGGGATGTCCAGCCCAATAGAAACAGCCGAGACTGAATCCAAGTTTTGATAAATTTGTTCTCCTTTCCTTAAAATGTACATTGTAGTTTGCAGTTGAACCACCTACTTCAAAAATGATATGACTGCTTCAATTTGCTGGCTGTTTCCACTTTAAAAATACATTTTACTGGCTTCAGTAATAAGCTACTGTTCATTTGATTAATACTGAATGTTTGAAGATGTCATAAAACTCAATTTATATAGATAAGTATGAAATGTTGCCCAAAAGTGAGAAAGCTTTCTACACTGTTCCTCTGTATCCTCTTCAATGAAAGAAAGATGAGATTAATATTATTACATACCCCTGAAAAAATGGGACAAATTATGATACTACTTCCTAAGGCCAAAGATCAGTTCCCCAAATAGTCCAATCTATCAAAATTTAAACTTTTCTTGGTTTTGATAGAAGTTTATACATTTTAAGGAACTATCTTGCCCTTGTCCAGTGGACTTCAAGTAACCATTTTTGGTTACCATTCCTAGTCAAAGCGAATGCCCTTTATATCTGCTACGTGCTGTTGCCAGAGAGGTTCAGCTTCTCTTCAAAGATCTAAAGCCTTGGAAAGGCCTGGAAAGTCACTTTCAGTTCTTTCTTACTTCAAAAGATATTAAGTTTGTAACAGCTTCCAAAGTATTTCAGGAAAATAGCTCTTTCTACATATTATATTTTATTATGTCTGATGCATCCACACAGACACCCAATAATAATTGCACTTGCAGGAAAAAAGTAATAAATGGTTGTAATCTGTGTTTCAATGGCAATTACACAATTTCTAACCAATTCCTGAAATTTCTTTTAATGCAATTTCTGCAGCACAAATTGGGAAAAAACTTATAGGACTAGATAGCCATTGTACATCTGGTTTCTGTTATTGAGAAGCTGACAGACACCATTTGCTCCAACCATCTGCAGAGAAAAATGTTGAGGTTTTTTGGTTTGGGTTTTTTTTTTTTCTTCTAAGACAAACCATTTTTACTTTCAGCATCTCAGGCTTGAAGTAACATAAAGCACAAGTTACTTCCAAATAAATGTGGGAATGGTACTGTTGAAATTGTTCTGTGTAGCATTTAATCATATACCCGACATATGAGGGATACACTGTTGAGAAGTGGAATGTCTCGTTTTAGATATTTGGTGTGCATAAAGGAGCCAGTATAAAGCCTGCTGTGTTTGGTGCATGTCTCCCTAGCTTTATCAGCATGCATCAGATCCTCAGTCCTTTCTGAGATTTGCTAACAGACTCAGATAATCTGAAAATATTAATAATTTGTCTGCCTTTTCACTTGACACATCCTGTGTTAAAATGTCCCTTTAACAGGCACTCAGAGTTAAGAAAGACTACAGAACTCTTAAACTATCCAAAATAAAAAAGAAAAAAAGTCAAGCACCTTACATTACTCGTTACTGTGATGATCTTTACCAACGGTTTTTTGCCTGAAATCCAGCTTTTGTTGAGTAAGGTACCCCAGGCCTTTATTGACCCATGGCAGCGACCCAGAGGACAAAGCTGTTGCTGCATGCCAGCTCTTTATGGCAGAAACAGACATCCATGTACCAATGTTGACTGCATCTCTCAAAACTGGATCTGCACTAGTGATAGTGTTTGGGGCTGAAGTACACAGAGATTAAAAGATTTTTGTTTCTTCCTACAAGTGACTGCCAAATAATCTAACAGCCCCTGAAGACAGAGAACAGAATTCTTATGCTGGGGAATAAATGTCAATAATACATAGATTCTGTTAGATTTGAGGGCAAATTCAGAGAAAGCCACGTCCAGACTGTGGGCAGACAAATGGATAAGCTAAAGAAATAGTTATTATTCTATTAATACATTTGTGAAACAGAAGTCCCATCCCTCTTTCAGAGTTTTCAGGCTCTGAAATAAAGTGCCACTTTTATTTTTGCCAGTTATTTACCTGGGGTTTTTTTCTTTTAATTAAGGTGTCTTTCAGGAATACCTAACTTCTTTTTTAACAGTCTAATAATATCACCCCTTTAGATGTAGTAAACATTAGGGCTAAAGACATGAGCTATATAATAACCTTCCACACTTAGTGTCACACAGCAATTACCAACATCTTTGTCATTTTTATGTCTTGGCTTAAGATAGTATAAAGAGATGGACACTCTAAAATCCATTACCTCCTCTTAGTTTCAACCGATCTTTTGTCACTAATAGGGAATGAATACAAGTAGATATAAGTGAAAAAATAATAGTTTACTAGCAAGCAAAACAGCAATAGGCAAAAAAACTCCAACCCAACAAACCAACACACCCGTCTGGCAAAAATCCCGGTAAGTAACCACTAGATACAAAGTTGCTAAATCTCAGGAACCCCAGAGGAATAAAAAGATCCCAAAACAGTGGGGTACTGCCCCCTTCCAAGATGGCGGCCCCCACTGCCAGCTGTGTGTAGGGAGACAAAGGGAAAAATGGCGTCAGACCCTCCCTCCAAGATGGTGCACTCCAGGCAACCGCGTGGCTTGATAGGCAAAGAGGAAATGGCATCAGTTCTCTATCCCAAGATAGCGCTCTTCAGTCAACCGCACGGTCTGGGAGACAAAGGGAAAAAAAGATGGCAGATGAAAACAACCCTGCCAGGAAGGCAGTTACAAAGTAGTTCTAGCTCCAGGTGGGAAGTGCCAGCACATGTGGGGTCAGCTCCGCAGCCCACTGCTTCCTCCTGACACCCGCTGGACTCCATCAGTGTTGGTGCTGCCGTCCTCCGTGCTGCCAGTGCGTCAGTGGCAGGGAGGAACCGGTCTCCTGTCACCGATGTGGGGGTGGCCCGGTGTCAGAGACTGGATTAGATCAATATGTTGAGATATTTTGGCATGCTTGGAACGCCTGTGTGTGTGGCTGGAGGCGGGTCAGGCCTTGCTTCTGGTGAGACAGAGCCCCTTCCCCAGACCCCGAAGCCCAGAGCCAGCTCCCAGCCCTGGCTGAGCTGTCCATCAATGCACTGAGGGCGGTGCTAACCTAGGCCCTGGTTGGCCGAGCGCACAGAAGTCCCACCTGAGGGGAGGGCCCATGAAGGGTCAAGGGTTTAAAAAGGACTGACCATGTATGGCCAGAGGTCTAGAGCACACTGGCTCCTTGGAGTTTCTATCTTATCCATGCTGTAACCCTAGGAGTTGGTAGCTATAGGTATGTTTTTCTATACTTTTTCTTTTCCTGTCTGTCTTTTTTCTTAATTCTCTTTTCATGGAACACTTTGGGTAACTTAACATTTCATAACTTTAAAGGTTCCTAGGTTAAATAGGCTAAGTAAATGCTTAATACTAAATTAATGTGAAATAATGCTATGATAAGTGGTTTTATGTTGAATTTAGTGTTGTATTTAATCCTTTTTCTAAGTTTCCTTAATTTTCTAAATTTTTGCCAGTAAATTTGTTTGTGACTTTCAACTCTTGAGCATATTTAGTGGGGATTTCTCCTTGTGCTAAAACAGATTAAAAGAACCTTCAGTTTTACCCCTGGATTTAAGTGCCTGGAGTGTAAACCCTAGCCCCAGGGATAGGCTTAAGCTTCTGCAGCCTATAGAGTTTGCAGACTTTGTTCCAAAACAGTTTCAAATTGAGAAATGCAATTTTTTTTTTTTTAGTTGCTACAGTTGCAAGCCCAGAAACCTGCCTGAAGCAACTCTCCCCTAAGGGGAGCCTCTGCCTTCAGCAAAGGCTGCTGGGCACAAGAGCGACATGCCTGGGAGACTCAACTTTAAAAGCACCTATGGCACCTCTTTACCCCACCTTTTGTTTCTGTTTCGCAGATGCAGGGCCTTAAAGAGGCAGTAACATTTTTTGGGTGCAGATAGATATGGAATACAATAACATTTTGGGTTACCCAGGACTTGTTAGGGGGATCCTTGAAGCTGGATGCCATTGACCATCTACACTCATCTACAGCTGTGCTGTCACATGGATGATACCACTTAAATCCTTTTTTTACAGTCTGCTCTTCAGTATTTGATGTAGTCCTTGTCATAGGTTGACATTTCCAGTTTTGAAGGCAGAAAAGTCCTTCTTCCTAGAAATCATGAGAGAAGGCAGCCAGTATTTCCTCCTGCAGTACAAGTGGTGGTAGAGGCAAACTTTCCCAGCTATCTGTCTTGTAGCTTAGCCTCTATCCAGACTGACTAATTAGTAAATGGCAAGTGCCATGGATGTTTATTACTGCCAGGGATTATAAGTTTTGTTGTATTGTAATCAAGTGCAAAGTGAGTAGTAATATATTCAAGCCCTCCTTCAATGTCATTAATTAAATTAGCTAATTACAGGTGAAGAAGGGCAAAGAAGTAGGCAGGAGGAATACTATCTGAAAATTTAGGTATGTTTTTTGTGGCTCTCAATGTCAGTTCAGTAAAGAGGAGGCAAGTATAACAGGTTTAAGACAAATTAGGAAAAAGCATTTTATTCTTTTTGGCAGCAACACCTGTTTCTAGTCTGTCTCATAGGAAAAATAGCAACCATCTACACATGACAGTAGCTAGAACACTCTAAAAGGCAGTACTATTGCAAAACACTGTCCCCTGAAGAATGTTATGTCCTGTTGCAGACAGGAAACTTTTTTTACATAGTTTTCAGACAAGGTTCTGACTTTAAATATTTTATTTGACTGCTGTTAGAATGATATGGGCAAAGAACAGCACAATCTCCCAGATGGAAATCTCTTTATAAATTTGATTTAGTACAGGAAATTCTGTGCTTCTTAAGAACAAGCTCTTTTAGAACTCTCTTATTTGGGTTATAATTTTCCTCTTCCCAATCTGCCTTCTTGGAATTGTATTAAAGTCTGCTGTGACACTAGTCTGGGCTCTAATTATCTAATTAAAGTTAGGCTCTAATTATCTCATAGCTAAAATGTTAAGCCATCTCTAGGACTTCTTGGGTGAATTCCAAGAAAAATTTAAGCTGTTACAGCTGATTTTGATCCTTTCAATATGGGAGCTTTGGCTGATCTTGTATTGTACCAATAACCCAGTCTGATGGTAATGATATCCTCTTGTAAACTCAATGTAAAACTTGGATTTTGATCCTAAGAGGTAATAAGGGATGCCATTACCTAGTCTGGACTTGACCTTTTGGCCTCTATTTTCCACCAGGGGCTTTGCACCCAGCCTACAGCATTTTACCCTCACTGCAGTACTGGAGGCTTTATATATTAGCACATGTGCACACAAATCAGTTTCATAAAACTTAGTCTTTTTGCTGTAGAGCATCAATCAGCACTGCACATCTCCATTTTGGCCAGTTAGGACTGAATGATAGATTATTTTTTGGACTAAAAGACAAAAGCTAAATCTATGCGTCATGTTTATTTTGGTGTTGATGTAGTGTTTCTAAAATAAATTCCTATAAATATAATGATATTTAGGAAAGAGCACTACTAATTTTCTGGCTAATGGTGGCTGAGAAATAATTTTTGTTTTAAAACATAACCCTTCCCAGAAGTATTGCTAATACAGTTATGACACCCGATATTCCAAAATGTCAATGGAGTGCTGTGATGCTCTTAACATCTGTAATTGCACAGAAAAGTTATTCTTTGGATCAGGAAGGTGATCTTGAAATGAATCTCCTGGTAGCCTGGTTTTACAGCACTTCAGTTCACATTGTGAGGTGACCTTTCAGCTGGATTCCTTATGGATGAAACTAAGAAGGCATTTGCTTCAATCACAATTGGGACTTGGTCTTTGGGACCCTTCTGAAGCTAGTCCAAGAGTGGGATAATGCTTGGTGCCACAATGAAACCTATTAAAACTGTGCAGTGAGGATGCCAGCAAAAATTATGTTAGTCAGATCTGCTGCTGCTGCTCTGTCTGCTGAGGCAGATGTAGCCTGGGGCACCACTTGGTAGTTGAGAGCAAGGGCTTGCTGTGGTCTCTCTGTATGCCGTGAGCCCTGTAACAGGGCAGCATCTCTGAAGAAAATTGCATCCATAGCCAATTCTGTAGACATGTTTTACATCTGAAAGAGGCAAATTGTTTCTGAAATGTTGAGTTTAACAATTAGCAAAACTGTTGGTAATTGTAGTGTGACTCTAAATGTGGAAGGGTATTATATAACTCATGTCTTTAGCCCTAATTTAATTTTCAATGTCACACTTAGATGTTCTGTAGAAAAACCCCACCATATTTACTGCATATCAGTTTTCCATCAGAGCACAGTTTGATTTATTCCATCATATCACCTTTCTCCTTTGGTTTAAAGCAGTTTTCAGTACAGTTTTTAGAACATTATTAATATTATTATCATCATCTTTTTAATATAAAAACAAATTATGATATTGTTTTAACTTTTATTTTAGGAACACTGAAGACCTGATTTTTCAAGGGAATATATAATAGCTATTCATAAATTCAAAGCACCGCTTTCAGAGGATTGAATATCATTTTGGAGTTTTCTACATCTTAAATTCAGGAAGGTCTTCTGTTAGATATTCAGCCAATAAGGACCACAATTACTGGCCACATGACATAAATTTGATTTACATATCCTAGATTCCTTCCAGTTGCTTTGATAGAGGCTAACACAGAATACAATTTTTCAAATTAAAATTTTAAAATACAAAATACATAATTTATAATAAATTACAACCATTATAAAAAATTAAATTATATAAAACTGTGTAACAAATTTGCACTCCTCTACATCACTATTTTAACAACTTTGAAATTTCTGCAGTCAAGTCTTCTTCATTGTATGACTCTGACTTTTGTCCAGCATTGTTCCAGCCCTCAACAGACATTAAAAAAATCCCTATTTATCCTAATATCAGCTTATAAATAGAGGGGGAAATTCCTGACAGTATGACAAACTGACAATATGCAAACTTCTTTTTGTTTTTCCTGTGAGGACTATAAAAGGCATAGGTTTTTTTGTTTTTCTTGTGAGGACATATAAAAGACATACAAGACATTTTGTTGTTTACTTACCTCAAACAGGGCCACTCACAGCTCTATAGATGTCCTGGGATAACCCAAAATGATACTGTATTCCATACATATCTGTACCCAAAAATTCTTACTGTCTCTTTAAGGACTGGAGCTGTAGCCACAGAGTTGGGAGGTCTGGGGGTGCTACTGTGGGCATTTTGAAAGTCTACTCTGGAAGGCAGCTTGCTCTCTTGCTGTGTGTGAGTTTTTGGTGGGTTTTTTTGTTTTTTAAATTTTTTGTTTGGGTTTTTTTTTTGCCTCACTGGCTTTTGGGTTTTGCCTTGAGCAGAGTTCTTTCTCTGTCCACTTGGTTTGGCTCTTGGTTTCTTGTTGTAGAGTTTAGGCAGGGTGGGCAGAGTCTTTGCCATTTTGAGTTCTCTTTTTGGTACTTTTTTTGGTTTCTTTCTCATCTCGGAGAGGCTGTCTTGGGGTGAATTCCACAGATGCCTTCCTGTTGCCACTGCGCCAAGCAGGGCAGCCCTTGCCCCAGTCCAGTCTGCTCCAACTCACCAACGGCACCCAGACGAGGAGAGAAGACCACAGAGTCACTCCAGTCCAGCTGCCCTGCCTTGACTGTCTGTCTTGCCTTGTCCTGCTGTCTCCTGCCAAGAGAAAGGTGAAGTTCCCCCATGGCTCTGTCCCTGACCGAGTTTCCAACTGCTGTCGAAGCATGCCAGCTGCCTTTTCCATCAGAACTCTGCTGCCAGAGAGATAAGCAGGGCAGTGGGGGAAGACTACCACCACCTTTTCCTTTGTCCTTCTAACCCCACACTTTGTTGCAGAGTGGCATCTTGGGGTGGGGGGGTTGTTCTCAGCATTTCCAGCCTCTGTTCTGGGAGTGTCTGCAAGATGTAGCAGTTTTGTATCTGGTGGTTATTTCCTGTTATTTCTTACCTGTTGCTGTTCCTCTTGTTAATTAACTCTTATTTTCACTTACATATACTCGTATTTGTTCTTTATTGATTGAAAGGGATTGCTTGAACCTGTAAAGGAGGGCAACTAATTCCTGAGTGTTCTCCTTTAAATTGTTTTAAATCAAGAAAATAGCGAGGGTTGTTTTTACCAGGAGAAAAATGTGTTTTTCCGCTTCTAATTCTCAATTACCCCATTGGGTAACTCAGCATATCATTCTGTGTTACTCCTGGAGTAAAGAGTAAGCAAATAATAATAAAATTTGAACAAGAAAAAGAATGGATTGTTTAATGAAGTAACAGACTGCATTCCCCTTTAAATTATGAATTTATTGCTTGAGATGACATAGGAAGCTTCCTGTAATACAACATATGAATGAAAATATTAGTTGTATCAGACAGGCTGTTTTCCCCTTAAAAAAAAAATTGCCTGTGCAGAGGCATTTTCACACCTTGAGCAACTACAACTGTTCTTCTTGATTGTTTTTCTGCAAACCATGAGACGAGTAGTGTCTACAAACCCAAATGTGCCATCCCTTATTGCTTATTTTAATATTCTAGGCTTTTCTCCTCACTCTTTTGTTCTTTCAGCAACATCCAGGGCTGAGGCTCATGGCAATGTCTTAATTTCTCAGATGACAACAATCTTCTTCCACTGCTGTCTGGTTTTCACATCTGGTGAACAAACCCTGTAGTCTTGGCAGTGCTATAGGTTTACATGACCTTTCATGCCATGATGTAACAATTATTTAAACTATTACTTGCCTGTTATAATCCAAAAGGCTCATGCCTGCATTCATGCCCTGATAACTAAGACCACCATTTTAGGGTTGCAAGGAAAATTGTCCTTTAAACTGTGATGCCATAAGGCCAAAAAGTTAGATTTGCTCAATGTGCACAGGGGCATGTGCCTATATAACTGGGATGTTCTGACATGCTGAGGCACTGACAAGTTGCCTGGAAGGCTTACCTGGAAAATACTTGTATCAAAGCATATATTTACAGAAGTGATTGGGAAATGTGTTAGATTACAATGCACCAAAACCTTGCTTTCTTATAAAGTATTTGCCCATGAAAGCACTGAGTAACTGGGAGCTCCAACTACTTCAAGCATAGATTGAAAGTATGGCTGGACTAAATTTGTTATTTTCTGTAGAGATCTTACAAATATTTATAGCAGACAGTGGCAAAAATAAGTATTTTTTTGTCTTTAGTGCTTGGTTGTAATCATAGGCTAGAGAAAAAAGCATTTTCTACTTAGAAGATTCCCATTTGTTTATTTCTTGATGTAACACTTGGGAGTCCCAGTTGTGATTTTGGAAAGTATGCTTGGTAGCTATAAGGTTGGCAAAGCATTGAAATAGATTACCTAGAGTAGATATTAAAATTTCATCAGGTACCTGCTCAGGTAATCATGCTTCAAAAATTACGTTGGTGGTGTGACATGTCATGAAGTTTGGAGATAGATTAGACAAACTCCTAAGTCCCTTCTGTCCCTATTTCCTATGAGTTTTCAAGTTGGTGTGTGGACTCCCTGGGAAACAAAGGGACACTAAGGTGCCATACAATCAGACCAAAAACAAGAGGAAAGGCTATGTTATGCTGACCTCAGTGATGTTGTTCAGTTTAGCAAACAGTATGCTTTTTTTTAAAATTAAGACATTATTACATTGTTTCATTTGTGCTCATGTATTACTGTTTTTCACTGAGTGTCCCTGATGAAAAGACTGGAATTGAGGAGAGTAAGTGAGAACTGACTTGCAGGAATAAATGATTCCTGAGTAATTTTTCCAGACTTATACTACTTTGTCATTATAATGCCCCAAATAACATCTCTGCATGGTTAGCCTTGAGCACGTGCCTGATGGCACATACTGTGACAGAGCCATGGTCACCCTAGCATGTGCAAGTTATGGTGACCTGGAGCTCTTGTCAGGGAACTAAAAGCTATATATATAGCTTCATATATAGACAACAGACATGGGATGAAATAGCAAAAAGAATGAGTCCCTTTTTGAGAGACCTTTTGATCCACTCCCCAGTCCCATGAATATGGAAAAGATGAGAAATGCTTGAGCTTGGTGAGAGAAACCCACAAAGCAACTCATGCTTCATAGCCTAACACTGAAGAGTCAGGAAAATATTTGGGCCAAATCTTCTCTTGCAAAAAATGATCCAGCTGATTGATGGGAAGTAAGGTGGAATGTTGCCTATCTATTATCTCTGTAATGTTGAAGCAGGTAATAATAATAATAACTCAGCAATTCTGTTTGGCAATCACAATTCTATTTGGCAACAGCTTCTCTCTGTGTCTTGTCCACAATGTTATCTAAAATGATACAACTGAAATAGCCATGTTTTGCAACTTGCATCCTGCTCAGAATATGACCAACCAATCAAATTTGAAAGACTGTGTGAAAAAGCATTTTCAAGTTTCCTGGTGTGCAGAAGAAAGATAGTAAAGCTGGTAGAATAGTGTGGAAAGAAGTTTGGTAACACTGCATTTACGGGTGCATTATTTTCATTATTCTTTCTACTGCAGGGTGAAGCAGATCGTTTCCCAAGACAAGCAGTGATGCAAAATCATACTAGAGAGAGCAAGGGAAAATTAGATCCATGTCCTATTTAGGAAATAATGAAACTGTTTCATTTTGCATTCTTATTTTTATTCAGAGAACAGTAGAGGATCAATACTTCCCCAGCTTCCAAACAGTTTAATCCTGGATTTTTTTCATACCCAGGATGGAGATTAAACTATTCTGACAGATTCATCACTGAGATCAGTGCACACCAAGGCTTTTTCCAGCAGTATATGTCCTCAACTCTTCATCTTGCTCTAAAGTTGGAGATAATGTTTGATCACTTTTCCTGGAAGCACAAATGGGGGTGCTTACAAGCAACCTCCAAGGTGGGAGTTGGCTAAAGCTGGCAAATATGGATAGTAATCAGGTGTCTGTAGATTTCTAGGACCCATGGAGCCAGTATTACAAAACATGAATGAAGCAAACCTAAGGATCCTCCCAGCCTTGCTCAGAGTTGATATATTTTGCAGTCATTCAGTAAATTGCTTCCTTTCACCATGCATCTGCTCAGTGACAGGCCGCTGAGGAAGGAAGGCTTTTGCCATTACCTCATAATCACTCTGAGTCAGAGCACAGAAGATGACATTGCTCACAATTGTTTTCCCTTTGAAATCTAATTAACATAAGTGTGAATATTGTTTTTGTTCCTCCTTGATAAGTCATTTGCTTCTATAGAGCTGCTTGCACTCTTTAATTTCCTGTGTTGCCTTTCCTACCTAGGAACAAACAGCTCCGACATCAACAGAATGGTTTGTGTAGAAAATCAAAGCAGGGATTCCTCAGAGATGCTCACTCAGGTACAAGCATTCCTATTACTGTGCTGTAAAGCCCCCATTTGACATAATCTGACATCACCACTGCAGAATGGCAGATCTGTGGGATCAGCAGGCCTAGATGGCAGCTCCAAGTCTGAGACAGCTAAACAGAACAAGTGTTTTTGCATTAATAACTTTGGAGGTAAAATTAATAGGCAGCCAGAGTATGTAACACTCTATATTTCTCTGAAAAGCTTTGAGGGTTAATACAAGCATTGCTGGGTTGGCATTGGATTGTCCCTGGAATAACATCCTTCCCTTTCCACCTAGTGTTTGGACTAAAACCCCAAACCTTGCTGTTTGGTCTATGCCTCCAGAAAGGCTTTGCAAATTGCAATGTAGAGTGGAAGTGACAAAGCAGGATGTTTTCTTTGTGAGAAGGTACCCTGTGTACACATCCTATCATCACTATTCAGCTTTCAAAACAGAGATGACAATGGTGGTGGTAGAGTGCCAGGGAAAGGTCTGGATGTAGTCATCATCATCTGTCCTGGCTCAGCAGGAGAAGAACCAGCCAGACGTGACCCTGGACAGATACCCTGGGTGACTAGTGTGGCAATGAGGTGACAAGGTTTCCTAGAGCTCCAAAGAGGCTCTAAAGTCAGGTGCAATGAGCAAGTTAATTCCTACTCAGAAATTTCTCCTCACTTTAAAATCAAGTATTTTGTAATATACAGTAATTTTGTTTCATTTCATTTTATCTTGCACTTTGAGTTACAACTTCATTCCAGTTAATATATCAATATTAACAATATATCCTATCTATATTATGATAATGTATTGTACTCATATGTTATCAATATTATTACATAATATTATTAATATTGCCAAATTAACTCCAGGTCAATATCATTCAAAAGGTCAAAGCCTTATCTTTTAGATGTTAGCAATGCTATTCAGAAATGCAGATCTAAATAAAATAAATGTAAATATGGGAAATGCTGACTCTGCTGAACTTTTATTCCAAAAGCATTACACAGCCTTACTTAGAGGGCAAAATAAGGCTGACGTTTGTAGGTTTGAGCATCTGTTCTAAGTAATCAAGAGAAAAAAAGTTTGGAATGCCAGCTTGCTGTTGGATGAAAGCTGGGCTTCTACATTGATTTGGAGCAATGGAGTATACCCAGCCTGAAGGTGTCTTTAACAAGTCACAGCATCACAACAAAATGTACATTCAGAATGTAAATTCACCTAGTCTTTTGTTTTTTATTGGTATCACTCTGGTAAATGCCATAGTAGACAGTGGAATCCATGCCTGGGTGATGCAAATGGTAAATCATTTTAACCACCTTCTTTTTCTTTCCAATCCTTGGATTACTACATAGGACTCACGAGGCATAATTTTTGAAAATCCTAGGCCTTAAGTTAATAGGTATTCTTGTTTTGTTTGATCCTTTCCATTAACAAATGGAAATGAATTTTCAGTATCTGGAACTTAGGATCACATAATCTCAGTAAATGTGTATTGGTACAGTTAGTAGTTCAGAAGAGCACTGGATGGGACAGGGGAAAGAGACAGAAACACAGCTATTTATATCCCTGTTGAGATTACTAAAGATAAAAATCTGCAAAACAGGCTTAAGTTTGAATTCCAGGTCACATACTTGGCTGCTGTGGGATAGCAAAATTAGTAACCTCTCCAGTGCTATCTAAGATGTCTTGGGACTGGTAGGCCAGAAAACTTATGTTAGTGAGAAATCTGAATATTGTTTAAGTACTCAGTTTAAAAAATATGAATAGCAGCCCTTTTGAGGAGGAAGAAATTAAAATGGTATCCCTATGTGCACATCTTCCTACATTTGCACTGGAGAAAATACCAGCATTTTGATTAACATCTTAGAGCCTCCTCATGCTGAAATTTGAAAAAGACTCTAATAGTTCAGCTATCTCCACAGTTTGCTTCTTGACTTTTTTTTCCTCTTTCATGGTTTTTTTCCACTGCATTGAGATGGACTTGGGCCACAGCCGACATAATCTATCTTCCTCTGCAGTCCAGCTTGAGTACACGGCATTCTTTTTGCTGGAGCCAAAGTAACTTGAGAAGCTGTCGGTGCTATTCACAGCAGACAGCAGCAGGAGAAAAATAAGACTCTGCTGCTGGGGTCTGTTAATTATTAAAGTGCTTGCTAGCAGGCTCAGTTCCTACACTGGCTGTTCCTATGAGCCAGTAGCACAAGCTGAGTAGGTTAGCTATACTGGGAGTATGTAGAACTTCAATACATTTGCATACAAAATGACCACTTACAAGCAAAATAGTAACTAATTGGTGCAGCTTCTGTCACATTTCACAAAAAATAGGGAGTGAAACACTTTTAATGTCAAGGTTCCTATGCGTGGTTGAACTTGTCACATCTGATGAATTGGAGGCACCCAGGAAGCCTGGCAGTTTCATCTGTTTCAACACAGGGTCATGTTAGTTTTGTGTTTTCAGAAGTTGTAAGGGGGGGAGGGGAGGAGAAGGCAGATGAACCCAAGGCAAAGCACTTAAGATTTTGATGTCATGCTGTGAAACTTTACCTTTCTTCTTCTCATAAGCTATGTATTTCACCAGATATTACTATCATTAAAATAAAACTTGTACAAATACAATGGAATGGGTATTAGTGTGTGAAACTTTATTTGTATTATGCAAGTAAGAGTCCAGTTAGGGAGATGAACCTCCTGAAATACATGTGTAGACACTTGAATTTCCCTCTATCAATGACACATGTGAGAATAATATTTTGTTCTATGAATGACTTCCTGTAAGTGTTGTTTCTGAAGTGTAAAAAAGATGACATTAAGTACTGGTAAATATTACTTCCATGTCAGGACACGGTACTGAATCTTACCCCGAGAAAATGAAGACAAAACCAGCCTTTTAATGACTCAACTACCTCAGATACTTTCTTTTCTCTTAATGACAAATATTCACCTTAATGAAATCAACTTGTTCCAAAAAATAACAAAAATTGCAACAACAATCTGCATCTCATTTTGAAAGTGAGCTAGTCCTGCAAGCCTGTTGGGGTTATAACACTTTCAAGAGTAATGATTTTTCTACCTGAAAATGCTTTTACCTATTCTCTTTAAAGCATATTTAAAATTTTCATGCTGGTTTTGTCCTCTTCCAAATTTATAAATAGCTAGCAAATAATACGAACTACACGCTTGGAAGATGCATATGTGTGTATTTCACAGCTGACTGCATTAAATAATTTTTTTTCAACATGACTGGACACTTGAAATAACCTATTTTATTTTGCAGCAGCTTTTTTTGGAAATATATTCTACATCAGCAGGCAAAGTGCAGAGAAAAATAGCAGGGCAGAGTTGTAGTCATAACTCCTCTGAGAAGCAGCCTGGACCTGCTATGATGTACTTATACAGCACCTTAAACAGAGGAGCTCTAAATTAGCAATGTAATAAAGTAATATTAGGGCTATTTGGTAGAACTGAATCAGCTACAAAACAGCAGGATCCAGGAGTGTAGCAGGGAGGGTAAGACTGCACACATGCTGTGCTAAATGAATGGATGTTGGGCTTCTTGCCTTCAGAGAAACTCGCCATCAGAAAGAATTGTAAACAATGTCTGCTTTACTGTTCATGTATGATTAAGGTTGAACTATAGAACTAGAAAATAAATTACTGTTATTTTTTAATTAAAACTTTCTTATCTCAGTACTTTTAATGAGCAATGGCAAAAATGCTATCAGAAATATTCAGTCCACTACCAAAATTATCTTAAATCACATAATGTATTTTACTGCACAAAGCCTGCCTAGATTTTCATATTCATATTTTCATGATGACATCCTAACAATTGATTGCATAAAGCCAATCACAGTATTTTAATGCAAAGGATCTATACAAAATTTGGCCACTTTCCAGGAGACACAGGAAAGTGTACCAGCCATTTCTGTATTAGTTTCAATGGTTCTGGATTTGGTTATGGTATATAAATACTGCTATACCTCTATTATTCTGATGTCCTAATTTATTGTCTTAATATTATCAATTGGTACATTAATTATTAGTACAGTAATAATACTAATAATTATGTTGGTTTACTGATTCTACATTAAGAGATAAAACGACACAAACATACTTTGTCCAAAAGGTGGAGCTAACGCCACTCTGAGGTCTTAGCTTTGTTACAGGTTGTGGTTTACTAACCAAATCTCTTAGGCATCCAGAGGACATTGATCCTTGGGCACCTCAGCTACCTTGTGGAAAAGATGCAGCTTCATTATAGTGACTTGTTTCCCATTTGTCTAACCTATGGTGGAAGACTTGCTTTAAGGTATATGTACTTTTATATACTCTGTCTCTTTAGCTTGCTAAATCAGATCTGATCATTCATATATTCTTTCAAAATGTACAAAAGCATGTAAGTAATTATGTGTAAACAGTCTGAGACATGCCATCTATAGCAGAAAGTTAGATGAAGTAAAATGGCATGCAGTCAGAAGCAGTTGTGTGTTGTAAATGTAAACTGCACGTCATTCTAATCTTTATTTCCACTTGTATTCAGTATCTTGAGTAATTTTCACGTCTAGGGAAAAACATAGGGTAATCTTCTGAGCAATTAATTAAAGATGGAGCCATCTTAAAATAAACTTGAGGCTAATGTAGACTTGAACATAGAATGAAAGACATATTAAAGAGATTAGCGTGTTAGTACTTTAAATTATTTTTGCCAGAAAGCTCCTTATTGTTTGTATTTTGAAGAAACATCCTCTGATATGGTAAAGCTCCAGCTCTTCTAAATATCTCTCAGCTCTCTCTCTCTATGATGTTCTGCAAGCTGAGGCCTGGCATGAGCAAGTTATTGCAAAGATCAGGCTGGAGGACACAGAAGAGGGGTGCCAGTCTCTCTGACTCCACACTAAGGCCAGAAATGCTTTTCATTCTTTTCAGGGACTGCAAGAAGCTTTGAATAACAGGTGTTAGAAGAGAAAGGAGATTAGGATGGTTACATATCCTTGATTTTTAGGAGTGATAGAAATGGCACTTGAAATCCCTGTGTTCCATCTCTTAAATAAAGGTGGACATCCTTACTTAACTTTAGTTCTTAGACAGCACTTCCTGCCTCTTTCCTTTCAATAAATAAGTAAAATATTATTTTAACATCACAGAGATTTGTCAACCAAAAAAGGTGAGAAGAACAGTGTGGATGCTCATTCAAAACATACCAGCCTTCTGGGTTACAGGCAGCCAGCATACCCTGCTGAGTATGGTGAAATAAGGCAGATTAATAGCCTCAATGAGGGAAGTAATGAACTTCAGAAATAGATATTTGGACTGGCACCTTCCAGTATGTCAAACTCAAAGGTGCCTTGCACGCATACTGGAAAGTTTCCATCTCACTGCAAGCTTAAATCCCAGGACTCACGTGCAACATCTAAATCCATGTGGATACAAAGACTATGCAGGACTCCAGGTTTGAGCAGAATTGACTGGTTCTGTATATCTCTGTGAGACGTGTAAACTGCTCTCTAATACGCCTGTCCCATTACTCACCCCAAGAAGACTGACATTACTGCATGACAAGTTAATAGAGAACAATAAATGAATATGTAAGTAAGGCTTTGATTTTGTGCAGCTATTGTTATGATTATTGCTTAACTGCACCTTGTGTTGAGATTTTGAGATCAAAGTTCCTGGCATTAGTGGATTTATATAATCTATTGTATACTTCACTTTAAAAGTGCACCCTATCCTGAACTGATTGACTTATAACCTAAATCTGTCTCTGCCTCTTCCTGCTTCAAGTGGTAATGAGACAATATCTTTCTGTGAGCTGCTGAAGTTTTTCACTATGCAACTCCAGGGAATGCTTTGAAGCACTGTACCTGGTATGGTAACTCACAAGTTTCCTAACTTTTTTTTTTTTTCTGATCTTAAACTTGTGAAAATGAGAGGGCTGTCATGTGATGTAAGAAGAAAATGCAGGTATATGCCAGACTTGCGAAATGAGCTCTTTGGAAATATTCTGCAAATAACCTGCCATCTGAACAGTGGGTTCTATGAACTAGGACTTAACAAAAATCATGGTGCATTAGAAAAAAACCAACCTGCTTTTTTTAAAGCTAACTTCATGTTTTGACTATTATGATTGTTTAATATTTCTTTATTTATTTTCCTTTGTGCCCTTTTAGTTCCTAGTAAAGCAGGATCTTCATCTGAGATAGTAATTCCTCTACTGCACTACTAACTGAAATGATCTCACAATAATGAAAAAAGAAAGCAAAAATTGTGAAATAAAAGTGTCTTTATACATAGATTTATGTAAGGCTTAGATTTATTCTAAAAAGCAGTATCAGAGAACTATGTTCCAGCAAGTGTGCCATGTGCCTTAAATGATCCTAGAGCCCTCCTCTTGCCAATCAGATGAAAAAGGCATGAGTTAAGTGTGTATATTCAAAGCTCTCAATACACCAAGTGGAAAGCAAATACATTTGTATCTGAGCTAAAAAACCCAATGTTAATAGTACCTTTTCTTCTCTTCCCTCTTCTCAAGCACACACCTTGAAAGGTCCTTGGGCCTTTGACCTTGACCTGAACAGATTTTCATTCTTGATGCTATTTTGGAAGATAAAGTTGTAACCTTCGAGTTTTCTGAGAAATTATGCTACTAATATAATTTTTAAGATCTAAACAGTAAATTTCACTGTCCATGATGTAGCTAGTGTAATGTTTTTCTTCAGAAGTCTATTACTATCTGGATAAAAGTAGCAGAGAAAAAAGTAAATTTTAAAATATAAATATTGATATATTTTTTATGGACTGTATGAAGAATTCTCCTAGGTCTGTTATATTTATTCAATCTCATGCACACTTTTATAAGTCCTGCCAACCTTGGGGTTTGAAATTTGTGAAAATAATCTTTTTTTTTTCTTTTTGCGCCTTTAAAGTAATCCAGACATGTCTTGTAGCGCATCTCGATGATCTCAGAAGTCTTTTCCAGCCTAGTTAATTCTGTGATTCTGTGATCTCATTCTAGTATTGAAATGCATAGGAATCTTCTAGGATATTTACCATATTGGTATCAAAAGTTAGTTTAACACAATAGCATAAGCCTTTCTTTATTTATTTTTCAGAAAAATCAGGTTCTGATATTTCTTGGGGTAAAACTTGGTTACAACAAACTTTCACTAACAAAGAGACAGTGCTTAACTAGCACACTTGTTGAATTCATTGAATGAGCAGTCCTACCAAAGCTAGTTTGTTGTGTGAGGTTTGAAGGGAATTTTCTCTTTATATATTTTGTGAATGACATCACTGTAATAATAAAAGAAACATAAAAATGACCCATGGGACCCAAAATATCAATCAATTATTTGTAACCAGAGAAGATAGGAAAAAGAACCAAACATTTTTGTTGTTGTTGTAATGGGCTGTGCACATCTATTGTCATTATTTTAAAAACTGGTGGTAGGTTTTATGAATAAACATTATTTTTAAACACAACCACACTAATCCTTTTGCATGCTAGTGTGCAGACATGTTCTGAGATACTCCATTAATTTATTTAATTGAAGCTAAATTATTTTGCTGCTTTTCTGAGTGCTACTTCATTAATGGAAACTTGAAATAGTTGATATAATGAAAGATGTTTTCAGGGACAAAACAAAATATGCAGATTCAAAGGCATATGGGCTGTGTCTCCTCAGAGAAGCTGTGGCTTTTCTCAGGGCCCTTCCCTGAATGCCTGCTTGTCCCCACTTGAAGGCTGGCAAATGATGAAATTTCTATTTAGAAATAACATCTCCTGACTTCCTTGGTCAAGACTCTTCATGCTGATAACATCTTGTGGCAATTTCTTTACTCCTTTACTTGACCTGTGTGCTTAAGAAAGCAGGAGCTGGTGTCCACTATATTCTTTGCTATCCTCACTACAATTGCTGTGGCTAGTTATAAGTGTAAATTCAGTATCAGCAACTGAACTGCAGCCTTGCTGTAATGGGACGTATTCTGACAAAGAAAACTCTCTTTACTGTAATGCATGAGAATAAATGAATGCAACTGTATCTCTTAGCTTCACACTGAATTTACAAGGCTTGGCACTGGGAAAGGATTCTTCTGTTCTTCAGTTATGCACATGCAGGATAAAATCACCATTCTTGTAACAACCATGACTGGAATTTTTATGATATGGCAGCATTTTATTTACCTTTTGAAGTTCAACTGTACTTCTAAGGAGTCTCAAATTACAGCATGCACCATATTGTGTCTGATGTAGCTTTCTGAGGCCTCTGTGCCCTTTTATTTCAGGAAACTTGCATTTTGTATTGTTGCAGCTCTTATCACATGGGTGGTTTATTTAATCCACTGTCTCGGGTTCCATTTCGTTTTGGGGCAAGGAAGTGTTCTTAAAAATCATAACCTGCATGTAGTAATGTACATGTCATATACTATTCTAAATGCGAATGTTGGATCTGGCATTCCGACTGTGCGTACCTATATAGCTGCTTCCTGTTGGGTTTTGGTTTAAGATTACCTGAAATTTAACAAGTTTATTATCTGAAATTTAAGATTATGTGGAATTTAACAAACTTATTATGAGCCAACAAACTATTTAACAAGATTATTATGTCCTGGTTTTGGCCCAGATCAGTGGGAGGCAGCATGGCCAAGGCCCTAGTGTTATTTGATATCACCTTATGTCATTGCCAGGGACTCTTTCTCACTTCTGAGAAGAAGGCCATTCCTTTCTGATTGTGAGAAAGTGTGACAGGTGGAGGGAAGCTGTCTGCCATTGTTTTCCATTGTCCTGGCGAGCATTTTGCGTGTAGTTCTAGTTTTGCTCATGAGTGCTGAGAAGGGAGTGGAGCCTAGGGCATGGCTAGGTTGTTATTCCATACCACTCACATCATTGTGTGGCTTCGGGGGAACTGAAAATGAATGCACCCTGGAAGCAGCGACATTTTGTTCCATTTCTTCCTCAGGGAATCTGCTGGGACCAGCACTGTGGACTCTGTGCCTCTCCTGCTCCTGCCTGTCCCTTTCCTATCCCTTCCCATCCCTTGGAGAGTGCAGCTCTGGGTGATGAACATGGCTGAGCTGTGGCTCCGGAAAGCAGTGGCAAGCTGAGCCTTGAGCCAAGGCCCAGCCAAGTCCAGCTGAGCAGTCCGAAGTGGTGGCGCCACATGGAATTGAACCAGTGGATCGGAGTGGTCTGGAAGCTGGTGGCATGATACAACACAGATGATCCAGCTTTTTTGGGGGTTGTCTGTCAGCGTTTTCATTGTCTCAGGCTTCGGGACAAGGAATGCCAAGGAGCGTCTGCCATCTTGTCTTTGCCTTTGAAAGCCATGTGATGCTACCTATAGAGCGCATCCATCGTCTTGGCTTTGTCTCGCTGGCCACATGGAAGCAAGTCAGGGTGGTGAACACCTTTTGTGTGTAAAGCACCTTCTCTCTTGTATACTTCTATTATAAATATTGTTTCTGTTACTATGCATTTTATACAACATGCCTCCTATCTAATACATAAACATCACTTTCCTAGGACTAATTTGCAAGCACCCACCTCCTACTGGAAGTCCTTTTATGATCCTGGAGGTTTATTGAGAGGGGTTTCTGGTGGTTGTATTCACAGAATGCTCCAGGATTAAAGGTGACCTTTCCATGAACTTTTTTGTCGGGCATGTGCTGTTGCTTTTTGTTACATAACTTGCAAAAAACCTACTGTAGTCTTCTTTATCTGTTTCTTCACTGCTTCCAGCCACATTTACCATCCTCTGTGCATACCTTTACATCCTTTTAAGTTTTCTGCTAGGTAGTCTTTAAGGTCTATTCAGCAACTTTAGGGGAATTGAAAATTTCTATTCTCTGTGTTATTCACTGTTATATCACTGTTGTGACAGATCCCCCAACCTGCTCCATCTTTTGCAGATACGTGCTTGTGCCTCAGGAAGAAGGTCTGGACATGCATCACCACCCGAGGTTTGCACCGCAATCTCCTTCCATAGCAGCTGTGTCTGGGTGGAAGCATTGGACATGACACTCCAGGGGTTGTTCCTACAGAAACCCCAGCTTTCACTCTGGGACTAGAGCCCACCATGTGACTAAGAAGGGCACAGAGAGCTGTCCTGTACAGGGCAGGGAGGGGGCTGCCCGCTGGGTGAAGTGCCACAGCACACCCTGACCTGCAGCTCTTGTGCCCCTGAGCTCGGCTGCCTTCTCTTTCCCCGCCCCACCCTCCTTGCTCAGCACTCCCAGGTGGAGAGCAGGCCTGGATACACCTCCATCAGCCACACCACTGGAGCCAGTAGTGTTGGAGGGTGTCTCCTGCAATTTCCCCACAGTTGCCAAGGAAATAATTCCTCCGAAGCAATTTGGAATAGAGGATATTTAGGAGATCAAATGACCTGCGAGAAATCTTTGGTTCTTAGTGTTTTTGCATATGTGCTTTAAAATACACTTTTATCTGGCACATCTAAATGTGGAATAATTGATCATGTGCTTTTCCACATGGAGGACCTGGGTGGTAAATACCCCACTGTTAGTGAAATACTAGAAAATGGAGCAGAGTACCTTAGTTTGCTCCGTTTAGTTCATGGTATTTTTTGTCCTAATCCTGAGGTTTAACTTTTCCCTTGGCATACATAAGTCACTAGTCTTTTTATAATGGCAAGAACGTGGAGCTGGGCCCACATCCCATGGCCCAGTAGGACATGTGAGATGTAGTAAAACCTGCAGCCCTCAAAGATCAAATTTCAGGGCACAGGAGAGAAAACTATGGTCCTGCTAAGCAGTGCAGTGAATTGGAAGAGATCTTGTTATCCTACTCCCTTCTCTGATCTCATTTCAAACCTCCTCAGTGTCAGTTCATATCTTTACCTTTTTGACACAATAAAGGTCTTTTGGAAGATTCACTGGCAAGATTTTAGTTATTTAGTTCTTACTTTCTTTACTTTGCCAGCAATTATCTAGGACTTTTAAAATTTGTTGTCTGTTCAGAATTACTTAAACAACTTCTTTTTTGCAAACTGGATTTACTTCTTCATGTCCTGGTATTGGAGAAACCAACTAGAGGAGACTGGACCTGCTGCTCACCAATGCAGATAAGCCCATTAGAGAGGTTAAAATGGGGGACAATGCAGGCTGTAGCAACCATGCTCAAGTTGAGTTTGTTATCTCAAGTACTGTAGTCCTGAACAGTGAACTACCAGCTATGTAAGGAATGAGTGGATGAGATCCCCTGGGAAATTGTCCTTAGGGATAGAGGAGCTGACCAGAACTGGCAACTATTTGAGGCCAGTTTTTTTCGTTCTCAAGAACTCTCCACCCCAATGTGTTGGAAATCAAGCAAGGCAGGTAGGAAACCAGCATGACTGAGCAAGGATCTGCTCCTCAAACTGAGGATTAAGAAGAAAATGCACAGCCAAGGGAAGCAGGGGCATCTGGCTGGGACTGGCCTTTTCCTTTTTGGCTAATTAAGTTAACAGTTAGAGTGTAGACCACAGCTACTAAATTACTGTTTACCTATGTCACTTATTTGCTCTAGTGCTGGTGGGCAGGGTCAGCAATAAAGACACAGACATCAACTTAAGGAATAAGTGTAATATACTATCATGCAAAACTGCTAAGAATTACAAAAGGATAAGCCAAACATTACTACAAAAGATTGCCTGTAGTGGTTAAGAAAGATACATTACAAGTTATTCTGACACTTCAGTGTCATCCAGGTCTGCACAATAGCTGGGGGAAGCTCTTGTCACAGCAAAGAACTGGAGAACCAAACCCCAAAACTGGGAAATCCTGCAGGTGCATCTGCCTGCGGTCAGCAAGGCTTCTTACTTTGCTGTGAGGGGGTTGCGTTTTGATACAGTTGAATAAACAAGCTGCCATAACGTCTAGTGAGGGAACATCTGGTTTCAATCTCCCATTGGGCTTCTCCCAAAGCCTGGCCAGGGCTCAAGGAGGAACCAAAGGAGTTGTCTTTGACCTTACACCCCCAAACAACACCAGACGTGACTTTGGTTTCTAAATACAGAAAGGTAAATACGTGATTCACCAGTGAGCAGATACATATATCATATTGCTAATAATATTTCATTAATGAGTGGATACATATATTGCTAATAAATGAGCTAATACATGTAACATTTGGTTGAAAGGTTCATCTGGAGGTGAGTTTTGGCTCAGGGCCTGTTGTTTAGGCCTTCACCTTTAGTGCTTCACCTAGTCATACCAAAGGACTCAATTTTCCTCCCTCAGATTTAACTATCTTTGAGCCAGCCTAAGTGAACACTTGGGCCAGGAACTGAAAAAAGGTGTCTGTATTCACAGATTTGATTTCACTGCAAGATGATTAAAGTAAAATTGGATTAGAAAGATGAGTCAGTAAGTAGAAATACTTTTCATCATTAGAAAGCATTTCAAAAATAATCCTTTGTGTGGTTCCTCCACTACAGGGCTCTTTCCCTCCAGATTTAGTGATGTGCTTGCATTTCCAGAGGTAAGGGAAAAACAGTGGAAAAAATGCATTTCCTAACACTTAAATAATATCTCTGAATGCTCTCACCCAAAAATTCTACCATTTGTCTTTTTTCCAGTGTCTTTATTTTCAGCAAAGAATTTAAATCCTTGACACAGGCTTTAGTTTGCATGGCAAAAGATACACAGGGAAAAATAACAGCAAGAGACCTTTTTGTAGAAAAGCACATGCTGGTTTGCCTGAGCAAACATCCCATGGAATGATTTATTTACCAAGAAGGCCCTAAGCCATGTCAGTATAGATGAGAATAGACTAAGAACACTTCAATGCATGGTAACACTTGATCAATAAATGTGTGCTGAGACATTGGGAGAATGTCAGCTTTTCAGCTGGCTGCTAATATAAAAAAGGTATATTTAATGCATTGTAGTTCCTCAAATTTCACATGTAATGACCCAAGGACATAAATTAGAAGCCTCAGCTAATAAAGAAAATTATTAGTTATGGTTGAGGTCCAGTTTTCAGACTTGAAAAATGCTTCTGGTTTCATTTACCATGATGGGAATCTGGAGAAGATAGGGAAGGGCAGCTGATGATGGATAATGATAAAGATACATAGATGAGAATGCAAAAAATGTTAACATTGTAAAAGGAGAACGGATTAAAAGAACAAATTGTTATTTTTTTCTCTTCCTGTTCCAATATAAGAGAAGGATATAATTTTTATTTAATTAAGAAGTATTAATCTGATTTTCCTTGCTTAAAAATAAAGTTCAGGAAAATATTGCTGAATGGAAGATGAATATTGGAGGAAAAGTGGGAAGGACTTGTTATTCTAAAGTCAGGTTAGTCTCTGACTGGGTATGTCTAGATGGAAATATTGCCATAGAAGTCTCACTGTCTACGATACTAATATAATTGTCCCTGCCCCAAGCTGTGCAGTGTTACACATCACTTCTCTCATACACTTCATTTGCTGATTTGATGGCTATTATCACATTAAAAAAAAAAAAGAAGTTAAATGAAATGCTTATATGTAAAAAATTTCCCCTTCAATCACTATGTACAACACTCTGGGAGGAGGGAGGAGAGAACTTTGTGCTCAATGACTTCCTTTTCAGGGCTTCTTTTATAGTAATCTTAAACAAACCAGTTATGCAACCTGGAAAGAATTACATTTCAGGAAGCCTGGAGTTCTGGAAGTATTCCTAAGCCAGCCATGAGGCACAGCAAAGCTATTTAAATGCTTCTCATGGGTCTCCATTTATAGCGGTCAGTCAGACAGGCAGAAGTAAAAAAGCCCAACAAAAAGCAAATCACCCACACAAGAAAAAAAGGCCCCCAACCACAACCAGAAGTGACATGGCAACATTAAGTAACATTTTAATAAGTCAATGACTTTGCAGTAATCAAGCATCTTCTTTAAAGCCTTGAAGGCCTGCACTCATGAGTTTGAGACTTTTTTAAACACTTGATTATATGAGGAAGGCATACATACATATAGGCTTATTACAGACACTGCAAATACAGTGAAGGAGGCATGAGTTTGTATTAGAAGACTTTATAAAAGATATAACTCTGGAAAGGAAAATAGAAATTAAATCCTAATGCACTAGAGGAAGGAAACAACCTTTAAAAATCTGTTTTCTAAACTAAACAAGTTGAATGTAATTTTTGCTTTGTTTATAACCTGTGAGAATCATCTTCCCACCAGAACACATTCTTTGAGTGCCAAGATATCTTGTAGCATCATGATCCTCAGCTATTTTGAAGCAGGATGCCCCTCTTCCCTGCTTCTTCCCTATACATCCACACACATCACATGCTTGTACACCTGCTGCCTTCCAAGGAAGAACTGCTTTTACCTTCACATATCAGTTAGGATGAGGTATTACGTATGCGTACTTGTAACAAAATTGAAATATCTGCTTGCTTTTATTTTCTTAACTGGTTCATCACAGCTCCAGATAGTCAGGACTATAATCTGTGAAGGTTTTTTCAGGGACCTCTTTTTGAGTGTGTTTGAAAAGTTTTAGGAGATTATGTGAATCAGGTACAGAACAGTGTGTCTTAGTTTGAAAGGCAGATATCTGCCAAGGAAAAGCAGGAACCCTCCCGGAGTGGAAGAAATCTCCCCCTCCCCTGAATTATTGTAGTTTTGAAAATTATCAGGCTTTTGAGATCAAATATGGGAAAAGGAATATCAATTCTTTACTAAAAATATATAGCTAGATATAACCCAACAGAACAAACAGCAACAATAACAACAACAATAACAAACACCAGTAAGAGACTTCCCGCCTGTCACCTGGTTTCCCCTGTGGTGTAGCTCTGGCCACACCCGGGTAGGGGCGCTGGTGAGGCAGGGGAGGCAGGGAGGCTGCAGTCCAGTGGAAGTGGTGGTTGCAGTCCAGTGGGGGCGGTGGTTGCAGCCAGCTGAGAGCAGTGGTCCTCTGCAGCTCCTGGAGTCAGTGCCGGAGAGTGCGGCCCAGGGTCTAGGCAGGCTTCATTATATGCCCGCAGGAATGTCCATGTACCTCCCCCAGGGCGGAGCATTTCCCAATGGAATGATGAGATAAGACACTTTGGGAGGTTCTGGGGGGTTGGGTCATTACAGCTGCCCATTGTCCACGATGGCCCATTAACAGAGATGGCCTCCTCAGGATGGGTGTGATTGTTGTTGCTGCTTTCAGGGGGAAGCTCTCCCAGCTGTGTCTTTTGTGAAGCCAAAAGAGGCCCTACCTCACCACAGGATTCCCCTTATCTTATCTCACCAGCTTGCAGTCCCAGGGGCCAAACATGCACCGGGCAGTAGTTGCAAGTGACCTGTCATTGACGGCTCATCAGGGCTGATGCAGATGGGGGAGAATACATTGTTTTACTACATCCCCACAACCCAGGACACAGTGTTAAGGCAATTAAATGAAATTCAATGACATCTCAGTCTAAATAACTTTTCATAAAACAAGCACAAAATCAGTTGTCTTAAAGATTTGTACAAATTCCTTTCCAGGAAACACTGCCTTGTCCAGAACCTCAGGAAAAAGAGAATATAAAACCTACAGCCTCAGGGGTCTCAGCTTTCTCAGTTTTCTTCCCATGATTAAAATATCTGCTGAAATAGGTTCTTTGCAAGGTCTTACATGGGCCTTACATGAATACACAAAAGAAGACACAGTTTTCCCTGGCATTTAGAATGATGGTATATATGTAGGTTAATACTTATAAAGTCTATTGTTATAAGCCTTCTTACCATGAGACCTTGTAACTGTTCAGCAACAAGGCTAGAGAAAATAGCACAGCATTAAAACAGAGATCGTGAAAGAAAGACGTGTACTGCTATAAGCAAAACTCATTAACCGTGAGCATATGGATAATTTCTCTCTATGTTTTGATATAAAGAGATATAAAATTGACTAAGAAGTGAGTATTCACAAAGCAGTCAAAGGTCTGCAAACTAAAATGAAGAGAAAATATTTTATAAAACAAAAACAATCAGGTTACCTTTAAACAATCATTGCTGAACGAATTTAAAAAATGGTGATGCATGGAGTCTTAAAATGTCAGCAAAAGGCCAGCCAGGGCAGTCTTCTGCACTGCACGATAGGATGTTAAATAACTTTTCCTGTGAACCTGACACTTGGTGTAGAGAGAAATCCTGTTTGCACAAGAATATCAGGTTCAAGAATATACAGATACTTAAACATTTTCCATCAAAGAAAAATTAATTTATCTTTCCTATAATACCTGGAATGCAACTATCTTATTAGTAGCTTCTGTAAATATACCCAAAGAACTCTTCACTTCTTGTCCCTGTACTAACAAGGAACAAGGAACAATTCTCACAACTTGACTATCTGATAAGTAAAAAATGTGGTGCTTTCACAGGCAGGGGAAAGTGTTAATTTTAGTGTTGCCAATACTGCCAAGCTGTGTGAGCAAACAGAGGGGCCCAGGGCAAGCTCTGACTGATTAGTAAAGCCTCTTGCCAGTGTTGGAGATGGTATGACACTGCTCACAAAGGTCCCAGGGAGAGCACAGTCATTTCTGTGTATCCCAGACCTAGGTTTCTGTTCAGTACTTGCTTGTCCACAATTGACCTATTTCTCTATTGTATGTCACCATTAAATCCTTTCTTGTTTCTGATGTGGATAAAAAACATTTTGTTCCTACAAAGTGGTGTTGTTGAAATGGCACAAATGTAATACTTCGTCTAACAGATCCACTTTTTTTCCCCTTAGCATTCTTGATTCCTGATCTTTTCTCTGTACCCTTCCCTTCATTCTGATTTCTGTTGCTTTCTGTAGGATTTAACTTTTCAGTGACGCTTCATGTATTTGGCAGTGTTCTTTGGTTTTTACTGCCAAATATCTTTACAGTTCTCTTTCAGAAAGTTTAATCCAAATAAATAAACTTTACTCCTTTCAGAAACTTAATTTTTGTCTGGGAGAAGGAGGGGTTGACTTTCTGGGGATGGGTGGCAAGGTGATTGAGTTAGCAAAAGAAGTAGAGGTTTGCTCTGGCATACCACTGGAATCATTTGGGGGTGGGGAGTAGGAATAGGGGTTTGGCAGTTTTTAGCTGTGTGCGGACAATCTTTCCATGCTGGAAGCAGAGGTGGTCCTGTGGTGCCACCAGGGGTCTTGTGGTTTTGTGCTGGACTTTCCTGCGCAGCGGCTCAGCACTGCTGTGCAGTTCCCTCTGCCACCTGCCTGGGCCTGCTGCTCACGAGAGAGAGACGGAGAGAGGGTCCCAGCCGCCCCCATTGACTGAGACTTTGGCAACGGCCAGAGCCGAGAGACCGGCGCTGTGTGCGTGAGTGTACGAAGGAATGTCCCTTTTGTCCCTCTCCAACACCGCCATCCCCTTCTGGGGATGTTCCAAGCTCCCGCCGGCCCTGAGGGAGCCGCTGCATCTTCGTCCCGCTCAGCCGCCAGCGCCCCCTCCTGGCTGCGATTGAGCCTCCCTGGGGCTGCCAGTGCCCCCTGCTGGTTGTGGTCATAACCGCACCAAAGGGGAAAAGTGCTCGGCGGGTGGGAAACTCCTGTTGTTGTGGCGGTGCTTGTTCTGTTCCGTTGTGCATATACATTTCCAGTAAAGAACTGCCGTTCCTTTTTCTACATTTTTGCTTGGAAGCCCTGTAATTTCAAAGTTATAATATTTTGGAGGGAGTGGTCTTTCTTTCCATTCCAGGAAGATTCCTGCCTTCCTTGGTAGACTTGTCTTTTAAACCAAGACAGTCTTTACAAAATCCTTTTTCTTCTTGTACTCAACTATAGTATCTTTAGGGTCAGAAGCACATGAGAGTTGGATTTATGTACAATTAATGTATGTAACTGGGCCTTGTTAAGATATGCATCATATTTCTTCTTAATCTAGTCTGCTCTAAGAGATGGTTAATTTTGTTGTGAGTGATTACTTGAGCAGACAGACGTGAGATTTAGCTTGTTGTGAAGAGGCTGTCTTTTTGGAGAGATTATAAGTTACCACCAACATCAGGCCCACTGAGGAGAATGATCACAGGTGAATGGGAAGAGAAAAACCTCTTTGCAAAATGGTTAGGTTTCTCAACAAAGAGAAATTGACATTAGCAAAAATGCTTTTTTTCCCTGTGAATGAGATCCGACTGATAATTTGTCATTTGTCAAAGCTAATAACAAATAATATACAATGTCAAAATTTGAGGCAAACTGAGTGAAAATTAAAGTATTCTGGGGAGAACATGTGAGGTTTTGCCCTCTAATTATCTTAAGAGGATCCTGTTACTTACTATCATCGGTTAACCTTTAAAGCACAATGCTAAACAACATTTCTGTGTCAATTCCTTCATTGCAGTTGGCTAGGTGAAAAAACTCCCTTTCATAGCATTGGTTTCTCTGGGAACAGTGTCACACTAGCTTTCTCCAAAGGATCTGAAAATCATGTGGTACATTGAGGTACTGCAGTCATTATTCACTACACTCACTCATTGCTCAGTAGATCTGGGCCATATGGGAACTACATTGGATTCATTGTTTAGCAGTAGACTTCTGATCTATTTTAGTTTTATAATAATATAGAACTATTTCCTATGAAAGGCAAATCCAAGAAGCCAAGAACTCTACGCATGAAGATTCCTGTTGCAGAGTTTTTGAGGTGACTCTGTTTGAGCATTGTCCTGTTATCAAGTCTGCCTCTCTGTGTAAGTATCAGTTAAACCCCCAGACTGCAGCATGTTCTAAAACTTGTAGTAGGAACTCAAACAGTAGGATGTCAGCTTCTCCAGTGTTATATACTGATGAAAATACATCTAGTATGGGAAATTAAATAGGACATGCATATCCTATATGCATGTCTTGTATGCATATGAGAACAGCTGTTCTGGTTATCCCAAAATGTGATTGTATTCCACATCAATCTGTGCTCAAAATTGTTACAATCTCTTTGAGACCCAGCACCGTGACCAGTAACAGGGCCAGGGGGTTGCTGGGGTCCCATTAAAAAGTCCGAGTCGCACAAGCATAGCTCTCAGCTTCTGCGGTTCGCTATTGCTCTTGCCAGGAGAACTGAGACAGCACGGGCGGAGGCTCCTCTACCTGTTCTTTTGCAGTGGCAACAGTAGCAACTCGAGAAGTTACATTTCACAATCAAAAACTGTTTCAGAGTGAAATCTGCAACACCTGTTGGCAGTGCAAAGCCAGAACCGGTCTGGGACCCGACCACAGCATGTCAGTGCCGAGAGTGTTTTCTTCCCTGCCCCCATCAGAGCAGGGTCCCGAGGCAGCAGCACCAACACCAACAGAGTCCTGAGGGTAGCGGCACTGACCCCACACACACCAGCAATTCTCGTCTGCCACTAGAACTAGTTTGTAAGATCCTGCCTTCCCAGGAGAGTTTGCTGCCATCCTTTCCCTTTAGTCTCCTAGAGAGCGCAGGTGCCTGTGGAGAGCGCCATCTTGGGGGGGGCTATTGCCATTTTCCCTTTGTCTTTCAAGCCTTTTGGTTAGCTGTGAGGGCTGTCATCTTGTGAGATTTAGCAAGTTTTCATCTACGGATTATTTACTGTTATTTTTTTGCCTTTTAATGTTTAGCTTGTTAGTAAGCTGTTATTTTCCCCTTATATCTACTCATATTCATCTCTCCTAATTGGTGGGAAGGGATTGGTTAAAACTATAAGGGGAGGTGACTCATTTTAGAGTGTCCACCTCTTAAATTGTCTTAAACCAAGATCAGTTTGGAGCCCAACTAGAAGGGGCACAAGAGAGAAAGTGAAAAAATAACAATTTTTTCCAAAACATTTGTGTATTGGGTACAGAACTCCCTGGTTAGCATGCTGTCATGTCTAATCATGGGGGTATGGCACCAAAACTTGTATACTTCTCCATATGTATGAGACATTTTGCCTGAGATATGGACTTTTTTCAGATCTGGGACACAAACCAAGATTGTTTTGTATATATACTCTGCAATATCAGTTTATGGAAAGATAACATCAGAGGCACAATCAGGATTATTTGGGGTATGTATTCATTGCCTGTCCTGGTCTCAGCTGCTACTTCTGGGGGTTTACTAATCACCACAACCAGCCTGTTGGGGAAAGACTGGGAAATGATTTTTCCCTGCCTTTCACCTCCTTCATACTCTTCATGTCTGACACATCATCTTTTGAGAATGTTCATTTCTGTCTGGGTGTTAAAGACCTCATTTTTTTTTGCTAATCCTGCTATGTCTCCTCTATACAGCCTACAGCATGATCAATCCAGCATGATCATAACATGCTCAATGAAAAGGCCCAATTTATATCTCAGTGACAGAGGAACAAACAGAAAGGTATCTATAATTAATGGAAGATTTGGCACTAGATACCATCAGATATTACATTTACCAGGAGCAGAATTCTGTCTCTGTTGAAGTTAAGTAGAGGCTTAGTCATTGACTTCAGTGGAGTCATGACTAAACTTTCATTAACATTGTCATGTCATAACATTGGTGAAATCTACGCAATACTCGATGTAGACACCACCCCAGTTTTTAAAAGAACTGTGAAACTGGGATTTGAGCTCTTTTCAAAACTTCTTTTGATGAGAACAGTAGTTCTTACAAAGAGCACTTGCAGATGGGGGTTGGAACTAGATGGTCTTCAAGGACCCTTCTAACATGTTCTATGACTCCATGGTCAGGCACCAGATCAGAGGTTTCTGGAGGAATGCCATTAAACATGTAGAAAGAAGGAAATTATTTTGTAACTTAAAATGCTTGAAAAATCATGTCAATGTCTGGAGGAAATTAAGACATTTTTAAAGAAGATTTGGGTGAGTTATATCCATATGAATCAGTAGTGGGGAATTTATTTGCAGAACAAAACCCCCAAACAGCAAATCCAGAAATGCATCTCTTAAGCACAAAGAAAAGCTGATAAAAAGGTAAAATTTCACTTAAATAAAATCCCAGATTCAATCAGGATTTCAGTGTTTTCAACAGCTGTTTTAATTTTTCTGTTACAAAGCTCAACTTCAATGAGTGCCATCTACCCTTTCTTAGAATAACTAAATAATAATAGTAACAACTCTCCTTATACATAAGTAATATTTGCATTGAAACAAAGTGGAATTTTCACAACTTTGAAAGCCATGGGAAATATTGTTTTGTTCTAATGTGCAAGTAGTACAATAGCAAGCAATCTTTTAACATGTATACACAAGGCAACAACCCTCCAGAACAGACCTGCCAACTTTCATGATACTTTAAACTGCACACAGTATAGAATGAGACACTGTGTCTTGTCCTGCTTTATGAAACAATTTTTAATGGCAAGTTTCTTGTCCTTCTTAGTCTTGAGATACACAGAAAAGGTCAAGGTATTGATCTGAACCTAGTTCTTTGATATATTAGATTGTTCTGCTGAGCATTCAACCATCTCTTTAGTCTCCAGAACTGACTGATTCCAGTGGAATTTTTAGACAGCTGTAACACTGGTCACAAGATTTATTCTCTTGGTTCATTTCTGTCTAAGTGGACAGACAAGAATTCTAGCAATGGTATGGCAATCAACCCTCTCTCTAAATGAATATTTATCATTGATGACTAATAAGAAATGACATCTCATAGCCTGAAATAACCATTATACATTGTAAGGATGATTTTATTGAATGACCCATCAGGAATTTGTAAAATGCAACTAGACAGATATTAACTGTGCAAGGATGCCAAATGGTGAAAATTGTTGCTCAACAATCGGAGCAAGCTGAGAAACATTTGTAAGAATTTGCAGATTGTAATTTGGTTCAAAGGAGGTTTGCTGAATTCTGTGCATCTATATAACATACCAAAGGCTTTCCCTAGATGTTTAGTCTTGTATCACGAGCCTGCTGAATGGCTAAAGTACTTGTGAAAGCTGTTAAATTCCCTTTAAAGGCTGTAGCACTATTTCTGCTTTACTGTCTTGTCTTCGGTACTTTTAAAGATTCTCCCTCTATCTTGATTACTCTGTGTATATGTTTATTAAAAGCAAAGTAAACCACATTAGAACATAGAGAAACTAAGCACTAATGGTGGTGAGAGGATTATTCTAAGTGACTTCCCTACTTTCACTCACAAATGGTTCAATTTTTTTGCTGTGAATCATGTGCTGTCTCCTTTGTCTGGAAAGTGGAAGGTGAACAGTGCATTAGTGATATTCAAAAGAGATATTTTGAGACTAGAGGAGTATTTACAGCACATGAAAGTCATGCTGCCTCATGGGACCTCTGAAAAGTGCTGAAAAAGTGGGAATTCTTGCTGTTTTGGCAAGAGCCTACATGTTATATTGTAATATATCTTAAGACACAGGGTCACAGTCTCAACCAAATTTTGAGGAGTCTATGAAGTCCTAGGTGTTACACGCCTTGTGCTCCTGTTGTGGCGAACTGTAGCTGAGAAAACTGTCATGGGATTTTTTTCTTATTGTACTAATTGTCCTTCTGAGCAGTAACTTGGAAAGAGAGAAGACTAGTTTTAACTGGTATTTCAAGAAGAAAATAAAACCAGATTAAGTGTTTGAAACAAACTGGACTGCTTACATAATTCAATGCTTTCAACTCTTTCTAATCTTTAGACACTGAATCTTAAAAATTAATAGTTTGTTTTTGTAACAACAGATGAGTGGTCATATGCATTGATTGTTGGCATAACTCTTCTGTTGTGAAAATCAGGAGTAATAACTCCAATTGACTTCATCTGGATCAGAGGTAGAGCAGAATTAAACATTTGTGGAGAAAATGTCTTGAAACTATTGTTAATGAAAAATAGATGAAAGTAAAGAAGTTTGACTACACATTTCTATTATAAGAAGCTTATTAGTGTTGCTACACCATTAACTAGAAAAACATAGGAAAAAATAATAGCTCACTGGTTTAAAGAGATAACATATTTGTGGTCTTGACTTTTGAGTTGGCTTTGTAGTATGCATTTCCAACCACAAAATCGTCAGTGCAGAATTCTGGACAAGACGGAGAATTTAAATACGACCTTCAGTTTTAGAAAAATCCAAGCAGTAAAATTGGCTGGATGGGAATGAACCTACTGCTGAATTCTTGCAGCTCATAGGAGATTTTTACTGAACATCATGATTCAGGCTAAAAGAGAACTTTAGCACTGGCCAGCTGAAGCACAAATCTGTGTGCCAATACATTGCTGTGAATTAACACAGCTTAATGCTGATACAGCACAAAATAGAACTATTACTAAACAGAAATATTTCACTTTATGCCAAATCACTCTAGCACTAAACTACCTTATTCCAAGCTAAATAGCACTGGATAAAATTAGCAAAGCTGAAATATACTTTTTCTGTCAGAAAATAATCTAGTAGAAAATTTCTAACCTGCTCTCTCTCTTGTATTCCTACTCTATATAAAACCTGTTCTTAATATGTTAGGATACTGAGGACTCACAGGGGAATTTGTAACCACCTGGGGATGAGGGCAGGTTTTAAAAGTCAGCTCTGTGCTTTGAAGAAGTTAAAAAAATATCTGCTTGCATCAGACCTCTAGTACAGCAGCAGTTGTGATAGAGTAAGTCAGTCCTCCTCAACTCTAGTTTCCCATTCATGGATGAGGTGACTCTGAAAACACTCAAGGCAGGTGAGAATACATGGCCACTGAAGCATGTTTTCTTCCAGTATGAGACAGATAGCACCACTCCCGGTTTTACCCTGTTGTCTGTAGGCCATTGTTTATTAAGAAAACATAGGGAACATGATGCAAAATCTTAAATTCGTCTGACTCCATACAAGTTGGCTAAATCTTAATGTCTATGAAACATATTTTACAGGTTTCCAAAAAACTGCCTAGTGAACAGTGAAAGAAAAGTTAAAATAAGGTAAATACCATTAAATATGTAACTGAAAATGGTCTTGGTTTGTAATTAACATGCAAGAAGGGGAAGAAGAACATTAAGAGTTCTGATTTCTGCTTTATCATTTGCATTAGTAGAAGTAATTATATAGAACCCTATGCAAGATTTGGAACATGATCCTGTTTTTAATGTAGTCAGTGGTGGTTTTATCACCCATTTCTTTGGATAAGGTTCCTGGCCCTAAGCCCTTTCAGCTTTATTGTCTAGAAACTTCAGCCTGCTTTTAATCATTTAATTATCCTTTTCTGAATTAGCTTTCATGTTCTTCCTATTTATTTGTACTAAAGAAACTACAACTATTCTTTCAAGTGCGTAATTACTGTCTGGATGGGTGGTCTTATTCTTCTTAAAAGACAAAAGTGTTGAAAAAGGATTTCAAGTCCTGACATTAGTTATTTACGGTTTCATATTAAATGTCAGATTGTCATTTAGTGCAGCCTTCAGAGTTTAAAAAACTTTAACTTGGTTTATAAAGTAGATTCAGATTATATGGGACTTAAATTATTGTCTCTAAATTTTTTTCTTTCTGTAGACAGCTAGATGACTTTTAGCTGTAATTTCTAGGCAATTTTTTTCAGTATTTTCCCATTTGTTTAGAAAGAAGCCAAATAATTCTAGGCAGAAAACCAAATTACTGAAAAGATATAGCTTACTGCACAGGTCTTCAGTGATATAAGGAGAGAAAAGGCTAAAATTAACAGCTAATTTAGATAAATTCAACAATTAAACAATTAAACATAAATATTCAGAATATCGAATCTGAAAATATAGGGGTGAGATTCTGCCACCATCAATAGCAATGCAGAATGCACCAAACTAGTGGAAGTAATTAGCTTCACACATGCCCAGAATCAGTATTATACCTGAAAACCCCAATGCAAATACAGAAACTGGACTAATTTGCATCAGTATCTCTTCCCTTTTTATCCTTAGATCTTAAAAACACTCAACGGTTTCAGTGAAAGATCACTGTGCTATGCAATTTGTTTGCATACAAGGAAATGACAGTCCTTTTCCATAAACATTAGATTCTAAATCTGTGTGCACATATAAATATTTAAAATATTTTAAACTAATTTTTAATATGGTACTATAATTAAACAGATGTATTTTTAAAGTAAATCAGAATATAGGAAACCATCACAATAGTGTACTGTAACCTGCAGGAACTGTCTGTCTTGTGAAATGATGTGTGGAAAATAAGCTCTACAGTGGGTTCTAAGAATTATGTTATTATGGGACGATGTCAGCTTCTAGGGAAGCAGTTAATCTGCATAAGCCCAGATGTCTAGTACAGGTGACAAACACACACTCCCACCAAGACAGAAGCGCAGACTTTTCATTTGAAAATGAGGGACTGGATGTGCCCCTTACCATTTCCCTCCTTCAGGTAGAAAGAGAAGGATAGCTCACACCCTCACAGAATAAATAGCTGATTGGAGACTCCAGTGCAGATGTATTTTGTTCTGGTTTTCAGGGATCTTTACAGCTGCCTCCCAGAACTTCTAATGCTGGAACTGAGACCTTAACATAAGGTCTTATATACACCCTTCTTAAACAAGTATTTGTATATACTTCCTATTAAAAGCCTATTTTGATTGATCTGGTTCATCTAATAGCCTGTACCCTGTTACATTAGCCATGGGTGAAAATAAAACTGGAATTTACAGTCCTTTTGTTATTTGGCTGGCTCCCAATCCCCCTTGGAGATTTTTTTGATATTTCAGGAGCAATCTGTTTGTTCTTTGCACAAAAAACTCTAAGGTGCATGGTCTGGCAGCCTTCATTGTCCAGGTCAAGCTCATATGGCCTTCTCTACATTTATATAAGACTGAGACATACATATGAAGGTTGAACCAAAGCACTGCCTTTCAGCTCAGCTGAGCTAACTGACATTGCTTGATTTTTCATCAATGACAAGTGCAAAGCAAACACTTTAACTTGTCTCAGTGTCTAGAGGGCTAAAAGCTCAGACATAAGTGCAGGTTTCTATCAGTGGTAAATCATCAAGCTGGGATATATTATTAATAAAGATTAAAAACTCAAGGCACTTACTGAAAACAGGAAATTAGTTGATTCATAAAAGTAATGAAGGTAACACAAATATCTAACTTTCAGATGTGATTTTTCTGCATGAATCCTAGATGAATGGCTGAGCCTGAAGAGTGGTAGTGACGGGAGTTACATCCAGCTGACAGCCAGTCACAAGTGGTGTTCCCCAGGATTTAAACAGTCCTGTTTAATAACGTTATCAATGATCCGGAGGAGGGTGTCAAGTGCACCATCAGTTAATTTTCAGATGATACCTGGTAGGATGGGAATGTTGATCTGTTTGAGGAACAGGCTGCATCAATAGGCCAAGGCCAGTTGTATGTGCCTAGTAGTTTTCTCATTAAAAAGGATTCAATTTGAAAACCTTTTTAAATTCAGGCTTGTCTTACCTCTCTGCCAACACCCCCGCAAAAAGAAAAAAAAAAAAATCCAAAAAAGCTTCCAAGTGTACAGAAGCATGACAGAGTTTGGTTTGCTGTGACAAATTCTGACAAATGGCATTGCCTGTGGGAACTTTGATTCTCTTCTCCTTGTCATATAGAAGCAGAAAGCCTTTCAGCCATTTCCTATGACCATAGTTCTTTGGCTTGCATTTAAGCCAAAAGATGCTGTATTTTTCCATCTTTAATTTCTTTAGACTAAAGTAGGGGAAGTATATCTTCTTCCTTCTTCCCTATTTTCTTCTAACTCCCACACCTAATCCCAGTTTGGACTACCGAGGATGTCCAGGACATTCATCTGAATGGTCTACCACTCAGGAGGCAATGTGGCAGAGATAAGTGATCTTGATCTCACTAACAGAGAATACCATGGATTTTTCCACTTAGGATAGAAAAGGTTGATGACTTCACTTAGGAAAAATAACATTTAAATGTGAGAGGAACGGCAAGAAGAGACATTGCTCTGAGTACCTAAACCTTCACTATTTCTTATTTTACTTAGGAGATTAAAAAGTCTTAGTTTCTTGCAAATTAAGAACAGCTACTTATAAGCGTAAGGGCCTGTCTTGGTCTTAACCCTCCTTCTAGAAGTTATCTGAAAATCAACAATGAATTTTCACAGTTTTATGACCACTGTTGTTATACACATTTTTTCTATTACAGTACATACTCTTCACTTGCTTTCTTTGAGATGTGGTATTGAAGAGCATTTATACAGATAAACACCAGTATGTCATTTATTATTAAAACTTTCTATGGTTAAGATTCAGGCATTTGGGATATCTGTGCTTTTCTGTACTAAAAAAGGTAAAAGTGACAGCTTTAGTTTTGCCTGAAGAATCCAACAAAATTCAGGTTCTTTTATTTGGCTTCAAGTTATTTCTGCAAAAGTGCGTAATTTTTTTTTAAACTACTATAATTTCATCTATTTTTTCCTCTCTGAAAACACTGCAATGTTTAACCACATTAATCCTTTATAACTTGTTTTTGCTCATTCTGATTCTGGAAGCAAGAACGGAAGTCTCTCTGGTGGTGCTGCATGTGTGTGGTCTGGAGCACATCTTAGTTCTTTGTGAAGAACAAAAGGTCTGTGAGTAAATTTTGTTAGTGATAGTATTGCAACCTAGATCTGGTATGGACATGCATCTGAAAAATGAGATTCTTCCTGTGACCCCTTGGGAATTGCATTCCAACAGAAGACCAGGTGACATTGTCATTTTTATGAACCAGAAGGTCTCACATGTTATATAGGTGTATCTCAATTTTTGGCAGGTAGGTTCTTTAAATCTCTCCTGTCTGCATTTTATCTTTTGCACTGAAATTAATTCACCCTCAGCTGAAGACACAAAAGGAGAATGCTTATTATTATTAATTACAGTATGGACAACAGCCAAAATTGCTTTTACATGGGCTCCAAGAAAATTTTTATTATTGTACAGATATGGTGGTGGGTTTTCAGAGATAGTCAGATGTCCCTGCCTTGCTTCTCCAGAACACACAACACATATCTAAAAACAAAGTGGATAGGAAGGAAAGAGAAGATCATGCAAGTTATATTCTCTTCCTTTGGGTTGTTCTTTCTTGGTTGCCTCTATCATTCTTCCCCTGAGGTGCTGTGTCATCCTTTTCATAGTTGCCCCAAAATGCCCAACGTATTGTTCAATCCTACTATATTTGCAGTCCTTCTGTACTGATGAGTCAAGTGTCTTTTTTCTGGTTCTAAAGAGAGAAGAGTACATTGAATGTTAAAGTCTATTCAGAGCAGATTGTAGGACAGATGCTGAGATAGAAAAACAATGGGTCATATATTACTTTTCCAGTTGGGTAAAATCCAATCCATATTTTGTCTACAGGACATTCACCTTCTGCATTTTGGTTGAGTAGTTTTGGGTGAGGGTTAAGTGGAATGCCCAGCCAAGCTACACCGTATACAGTCTCTACATAACGAATGATGCCTGCCTGTCTTATGATGACTTGGATATGTTCATAGTCTAATGGCATGTTTCAGGCTTATATTTTATGAAGAAAAAAATTGTGCATTTATGTCCAGACCCAAAGTGGGAGAACTGGATTATACTGTCCTTAAAAAGACAAGGATAATTCTGTGGGGAAGGAATACTCTGTACATCCCATCTTTCTTGTACTCTCTGAAAGAACATTTTGTGCAACCTGCAATATGAATGTGGTAAAGACTAAGTTGTTCTCTATAGGTCAATGTTTGCCTCCAAGCAGAAATACCTGTGTCCTGCTTCTGGCAGATGTTGATCAGATGTGCTTGTAAATATCTCCAGTAACCTACAGCCTCCCTTTGCTTTCCAATCTAGTCCAGTCAAGGGTATCTTTACCAGTAGAAAATTTTTCCTAATAATGGACATCAATTCCACTGCTATGTTTAAACCCACTAATTCCTTGTCATGCACTAGGGATATGCCAAATGCATTATCCATCTCCGTTGTTATCAGACGTGTACATGCTTAAAAACACATGTGTACCATCCCCACTAAATGGAAATTGCAGACATAGAAAATAGCAGAACTGTGGTTTTTGCAGCCTCCTAAGAAGTGTGATCATGCAAACTAGAATCCTTTTTACACTGCTGAATAATATGCTAGCTGGCATCTTCTTCTATTTGATGTGTTTACAGAAGCATCAATTTGTAAGTGTATACACTAATTTTTACACACACTAATGGTAGGAGGACTGAGGTCTTAAGGAAGAAGAAAATATCAAAAAAGAAACCCTTTGAGCCTCCTTCCATTTATCCCCTCGCCACCTCACTAGGGCCAGAGAGATTTAAAAAAGAATGCATCTGAATGGATTTGAAAGAATAACTAATTCTTATTTTTACAGACTATTTTTTCATTTGAAATTTTCATAGTGTTGCAGAAATACTGATTAATTCAACTTAACTGCATATATTGTGTGAACACTGCAGTGTTATACCAACTTATAAAAACAGAAATGAGACTGTACAGGTTCAACCCAAAATTGGGCATAATTAAAACTAGACATCTTAACAAGTGGTCAAATTTTCAGAAGGTCAAGCCTTTCTTAGTAGTGTAATTTTTACAAGTGTCTACTTATGGCTGTTAATAAAACTGAATTGATCAAGTCTTGAAAAGGAAAGACAATACTTAAATACTTTTTTTTTTACCATTCACAATTAATCTTATTGTTTACTATAATTGTTATACTACTTTCCAAAGACATTTTCAGAGGATACTTTGAGACGAGATGCAGCAAGGCGATTTTCTGCAAAGGCTGTATTACCTTCTTTAATTCTTTTTACTTTGTCTAAATACAGGCATGCAGGAAAAGACATCGTCTGTATTAACTGTTGGAATAAACATAAATCTTGGGTGGTTGACCTCAATCTATCTTTGATGACAACTGCACAAAGAAATACAAACTTACTTGCATATGTTGCTCAGTGTTTGCACTCTATCAGTTACCTAAACATTCTGAAAGTCTGGACATTCAGCATTGCAGGAAAACTCCAGTGAGCTTTTGGGATAACAAGAGATGCAGGATGTAACTCCCTAATGTGAAGCTTGCCAGACTAAAAGTAGATGCATTAAGGAATTTGTATGGACACTTGCTACCAACTATTTCTTCTCAGATTGCAGTGGCATTCAACAAAATGACTCTCCATGTCTTAGAGCAGCTGGGGAAAATGAAATTTTAAATCTTTCAAAATCTTAATTACTTCTTTGTTTAGGTAACAAAAACTTAGCTTCCCTATAATCAATGATTGATTTTTAGTCAGGCTTTTTAACCTGAAAACTTTAACACAAAATATTCTATATGATGTTAGAAGATAAAACTTAGACAAAGTTCTCCTGTGTGAGGACACATTGTTACATATGTTTAAATACTTAATAAAATTAGGTAGTTTTCTTTGGATTTTTGATTTGAGAACTACAGTTTTGACTTCAAACTTTTTAGTTCAGCATTTTAACTTTTTATCTTTTGGAAAGACTTTTCATTTTTATTGATTTTACCATTGGATATTAAAAACTCAAAACCAAAAGACAGTGTTTCTTTCTGCTGATAAAAAACTCTGTATTTTGAGATTCATCCCCAAGGTGTATATGTAAAAATATGTGGGTTTTAATGAGGTTGTTGAGCATTGTAGCATTTTATTTGGAGTTCAGGTGAATTTAGAAATTATTGATAGCCTGTATGAGATAGGAAACTCATTCTTCACATAGGCAGATTGGTTATGAATATACTGTTAACAAAAGCACAAAAGGCCTAAACATTTTGCTATTTGTCAGCATCCAAGTAGAGGAAATAACGACATCATTTTTATCAAATGGAAATTTGAATATGTATTAGAATCTGCCATGAGATAGTTGGGAATAGAGTAACTAAAGAAATGTTGACATGGCTGCTCTATTAACGGTGCGTAAAATGCTCTAAGCTGCAGTTACACAGCCAGATCAGTCCTGAGATTTTTGCAGTACCAGAGTTATGGGGGGATGGGGGTGGGGAGCTTGTTCATACGACTTCAAGGCATATCCCCATTTATTTTCCCCCTTTCTCTGAAAATTTTGTTTTTAACATATTACCTGAACTAGGAATTTATTAAAGTTGAAGAAACTAAAAGATAGGGTCTGCTCAGTATATGCATCTTTAATCTACCCACCTATAGTCTCTCCTTACGTCTAATGATTTTGAGTTTTTGTGTCTGCAATGGATGTTTTCGACCTTGCATTTAATAAGCAAACAATCTAGGAGTATTCAGGAGCATATGGATTATAGGAACAGACAATACAACCACATTGGTTTGCATGAGTTGAAGAGACTTAGATGCAAAACTACAAAGATGGAAGAGACAAATGTAAAATTGGAGTGGGCAGTTCTATCCCTTGAACCACCACACACGCATTCACATAAAAAGTAGTTATTTTTCACAGATGGTGTTATGTGGCTCAAGTCCCCAGAACCAGATGACCAAGGTAATGAGTGTGCACCCTTTGGTCTGGCAGAGATCAGGCTGTCTTTTCTCCATCTCTTTTTCCAAGGAAGTAAAATACAGAGGTGAAAACTTGGCATCAAGCTGGGATTCACTTAAAGATGGCAAAATGTGAAGGCAAGGGCCCTCCCAAACTCTTTAATTTTCACTATGGAGAGGGGATTGGTGGCAGAGAAGAGTAACACAGAGTAACACTTGCTATACTTCAGGGTAACTGAAGTAGAGACTTTCAAAGGTTAAGGTTACATCCCTCACAGCGAGTCACCCCCCTTTGTTTGTGGCTTTTCTGCTGTCCACATCAAGGAGCCTTCTGGCAGCATTGCAAAAGACACATGAATACACACACAAAATAAACTACCAGATGGCTTACTCTAGAACCTACTTCCAAGAGGAGTATTATGCACATGTGTGAGTATTTGCAGTTGAAGGCCTACAGTATAGTTAATATACTGCACAACTCCAGAAACTACTTTTGTTTTACTTTGAAATCTCACTCTTCTCTCTTTCCTCCTCTTATGTATTTATCCTCATACATTTGCAAGACTCAATTACCGGTGCTAATTAGCTGCATCTGCATATCTTATCACCTGTTCCGCAACCTATGGGAGACCATAAAAGCTAAACAGCTTTGAGTAGAACCAAATATTTTTTCTTTAAAAATAACACGATAAACATATCAAAACAGCTTTTGGTTTTCCTTTGGTATAAGCAAGCAAATGTGTTTGGAAAGGGTGTTTTTGATTATGGGCTTAGAAGAAAGGATGGTTTTGATTATACATTTAGATGTGGGGAGACCGCCTTGCAAGGTTTATTGGATACTTGAAAGAAGCAGCGTATATTAACTGTCCTCAGTTCTGCAAAGCTACTCTTTGCATGTGTTGTTGTTCTGATTTTTTTCTGAAGGCACCCTGCAGACACAAGTTTGGTTGTGAGTAACAAGAGTCTGGCAGAGATCAAGCTCAAGTTACCTGCCTGCCCCTGGAATGACCAAAGCACCAGAAGGCTAGGGTAGAGGGGGTGTAGAACAGTTCAAAAGCTCAGACACTGGGCAAACGAAAACATTGCTGCAGCTGAGGACCATTTCCTGGTATTTCACTGTTATATTTTAACAAGAAAAGATGGAAGGGGGATGGGTCTGGAAAATATTAAATTGGCCCCAGAGAGCATTTAAAAAACCCTGGTATTTTGCAGACATTAAGTGTGTGTTGTATGGCTGTGTGTTTGGAAATTCAGCACAGTTATGTAGCATGTTTGGGAGGGGGGATTTTAGCTTCTTTTTCTTTACAAGGTGCCACCAGAGTTTTGGCTAGTGTTTTCATCACTATAACAAAGTAAGTTTTAAGTATGTGTTCTTATTTTTCACCAATAGCTAAGATGATTTAAGAACAAATGCAAAATGTGAACAATTCTCATTCAGATCTTCATTTATGCAGATGTTAGCCTTTCTCCTTCTACTGTGTGAAACCCACTGTAAGGCAGCTTTTGACAAAAGAGGATACTTTTAGCTTATTTACTTTCAGGGTGAGGCTTTATTTGCTGTGGGAGAGTTAAGGACATAACTGTATGGGGAGCAGTTTTAATGGTTTAGCACACCCCCCTTTTCTTTCTAATCTTTCCAGGCACATATATTAGGATTATAAAACACATGTCTTTTCATTAGGTTTCCCAGACATAGTGAAGATGTTAAGTCTGCCACATCTGTCTGTCCTTTCTCGACCTCCCACATTTTTGGCTGGGGGTGAAAGAGCAATGTTTTCCCCATAATCGAATGGCAGAGCAGGAAATTGGTTGTTCCTGCAGCTGGATAGAGGAGCTAAATGACATATTTTCTGAAGCCTTTTAATATTGGCCCCTTTGAGGGGAAATTTGTTTGGTTAGGCTTTATTTTGAGGGTATCAGAAGGAGAGGTTAATGGAGGTAGTGGATAGAGATAAGAGAATGGCTAGGGTGGGATTTTTGATATATGTATTTTGTTCAGTTCTTTCTCCAAAGCAATCCACAGGAGTTAGTTTATTTTTATATGCTGGTGTCAGATTGTGAGTCAGGATAGTTACACATCTTGGATAAGTGGATCATGGAGATGCAGTTCTCAGTTCTTGATGGGAATTACGTTCACACAGGTTTTCTTTAAACACAGTTCAGAACAGTATTTAAAAGTATCTCAATAATCATGATACTTATTAGAGCAACAGAGGAATTAGAGGAATTCCGACATTGTAAAGAGGCTATGCTTGTCTTAGGGAACTTTCCATTTCTGGCTCTAATGTCATGGGTTAGACCCAATCTTCAGTAAAGCACCACATAGCCACTTGCTCACTCCCTCACAAGTGGGATGGGGGAGAGGATCAGAAGAATAAAAGTGAGAAAACTCATGGGTGTGGATTGAGATAAAGATGGTTTAATAGGAAAAGCAAAAGCCATGTGCACAAGCAAAGCAAAACAAGGAATTCATTCACTGCTTCCCATGGACAGGCAGGTGTTCAGCCATCTCCAGGACAGCTGGGATCCATCATACCTAACGGTTACTTGGGAAGACAAACACCATCATACCGACCATTCCCTCTTCTTTCTTCTTCCCCCAGCTTTACATGCTGAGCATGACATCAAATGGTATGAAATATTCCTTTGGTCAGTTGTGGTCAGCTATCTCAGCTGTGTCCTCTCCCAATTTCTAGTGCTCTCCGAGCCCACTCACTGCTTAGGCAGAAAAGGTTTTGATGCTGTGCAAGCACTGCTCAGCAATAACAAAAGGATCTCTATATTATCAACACTTCTTTCAGCACAAATCCAAAACATAGTCCCATACTAGCTACTATGAATAAATTAACTCTACCCCAGCCAAAAGTAGCACAAATATGCACTTCACCCATATGTATCAAGATAAGATTCAGGCTTATTTTTTTTCACCCTCCTCATACTTATGCTGTATTTAGAACTATAACTGATTAGGATAGTGGGCATCAGCCCCACCATTTCAGAACTCTTTACTGCTACTGGTATGAAGTGTTGCTGGTACCAGAGACAACGAGTGCAATGTATAGTAACTTTTGTTGAGATAAATACATGGTCCCTGATGAAAAGCACCCACAAGTGCTAATATTGCTGACAGACATCATTGCAAGGTACTCTCAATTATCTTTGCTCAATTACAGAAGCTGGGAGAAGTGGCCAAAGACTAGAGTAGAGAAAGGCAAGAAGGAGGAGCCAGGGAACTACAGGCCAGTTAGCCTCACTTTGACCCCTAGGAAAGTGATACTGAAAACCGTTGTCACCCTGGAAACCATTTCCAGTCAAAAGAGGGACAAGAAACTCCTCAGCAGTAGTCAGCATTGTTCGCTACAGGGAAGTCATGCTTGCCCAACCTGATAACATTCTCCAATGAACTGTTGTGTCTGGTAAATGAGGGGAGAGCAGTGGCTAGTGTCTGACAGGCCTTCAGTAAGGTCTCATGTTACATGTTACTGTCACATGTTATATGTTACTGTCTCAAGAAACAGCCTCATAGACCCTCAGGCAGGTGCTGTAGGGGCTGGATGAGGAGGTGGATTGAAAACTGGCTGAATGGCCAGGCCCTGAGGGTGGTGATGAACACAGCAAAATCTAGTTTGAGGCTGGAAGATAGCAGTGTCAATACCAAGAGTCAAAACCAATTGAGTCCTGTTTAACATCTTTGATAGTGATCTGCACGATGGAGCAGAGACGCAAAGTTGGGAGGAGTGGCTGATGGGCCAGAGGGGAGTGCTGCCATCCAGCACAAGCTTGACAGGCTGAAGAGGTGGGCTAACACAAACCTTGGGAAGTTCTGTAAAGAGGAGTGCAAAGTCCTGCACCTGGTGAGGAACAACCCACACATCACTGTGTGCTGGGGGCCACCCGGCTGGAAAGCAACTTGTCAGAAAAGAACCTGGAAGTCCTGATGGTCACCAAGTTGGACATGAGCCAGTGATGTGCCCCTAGTAGCAAAGAAGGCTACCAGTATCCTGGTCTGCTTTAAGCAAAGTATTACCAGCAGGCTGAGAGAGGTGCTCCTTCTCTATCCAGCACTGGTGATGCCACACCTGAAATGCTTGATCTAGTTCTGTGTTACCTGGTGCAGGGGAACTGTGGAGCTACTGGAAAGGGTCCAGCAAAGGATGATTAAAGGACTAAAGCATACCTCCTATGACGAAAGGCTGAGAGAACTGGACTACACGGTCTAGAGAAGAAAGGCTCAGGAGGGTTCTCATCAAGGACCTGAAGGGTGAGTGCAAAAACAACAGACCCAGGCTCTTTTCAGTGGTGCCCACTGACAGGACTAGAGGCAATGGCACAAAGTGAAACATGGGAGGTTCCCTCTGAATATCAGGAAACATTATTTTACAGTGAAGGTGAGCGAGAATTGCCACAGGTTGCCCAGAGAGGTGCTGGACTCTCCATCTTTGGAGATACTCAAAAGCTTTCTAGATATGGTCCTAGTCAATTGCTAATAGGTGGCCCTGCTTAATGAAAGAAGTTGAACCTCCAGAGGTTCTTTTCAATCTCAACCTCTCTGTGATTATCTGATGTTAGTATTTATTGATTATTATACTGTCTGGAATTTACTCTGGAAATATTAAACCTGATATATCTAATTTTCCCTCAGCTCTGCATGCTCGTATTCCTTCTCAGGAAAAAAAATATTTTGGAAAAATTATTAACAGCATAGTTGCATAGTTATCAAACTCAGGGCTTGTGACCAACACTGGTGCATCACTGTCATTCCACCAGTGTCAGAGGGTCTAGGTACTGCACTGCATAGCTGAGGTACTATTTCAACTCCCCTGGAAGAGAGTACTTTAGTTTCTTTGGTCTTTAGAACTGGACACTACCTCTAAACTCCTCACCAAAAGCAATACTGCTTGTGCAGACGCTGAAAAATGTGAAGTGTTATAGAAAAGCACATTTCTTCTTGTTTTTGTTTGGCTCTTAAATTGCACCATTTAAAGGACTATGCATTAAATGCAATATATTATTACTCTCACAAAACATTGTTGATTGAGCCCTGTTCAGAACTGGCTTTCATGGTTTAACCCCAGCCTGCTCAACCATTCTCCCCTCACTGCCCAAGAGGGATGAGGGAGCCACCCAAGCACATCTTTTTTGCCTTGAGGATTTTGGTCAAGGCAGAGGTTCTGCTCCGATGTTTTTGTTTTTCCCTGGCCTCTGGAGGGGGTTTCCAGTGTATTTCCAGTGGGTTTCTGGGCTTGCAACGGTAGCAACTTGAGAATCTGCATTTTGCAATCAGAAACTATTTCGGAGTGAATTTTGCAACACCTGTTGGCAGCGTGAAGACTGAGACGGTGCGGGGGTTAGGCCACTGTGCCTCGGTGCTCAGGTTCCCCCTCCCACCCCTTCCAGCAGGGACCCGAGGCAGCAGCAACAGCACCGGCAGAGTCCAGCGGGTGTCAGGAGGCGACAGCGAGCAGCAACACTGACCCCACACACACCAGCAATTCCCGTTTGCCACTGGAACTGCTTTGTAAGATCCTGTATTCCTGGGGTTTTTTGTTCCAAGGGAAGGGTTGAGCCAAGCAGGGTTTTCCCACCTTTTCACTGTTGTCTCCCAGACAGTGTGGTAGCCTGCAGAGAGTGCTGTCTTGGGGGGAGGCTTTTTGCGCCCTTTCCCCTTGTCTTCCCACAGGGTTGCCCCTGGCAGTGGCCATCCTAGAGAAGGGGGGTACTTCACCACTTTGTTTCTCTTTGTTCTTGGGGCGTTCCTGAGATTTAGCAATTTTGTATCTAGTGATTATTTACTGTTATTTTTTGCCTGTCGCTGTCTAAGCTTGTTAGGAAACTGTTATTTTTTCACTTTTACCTACCGTTATTTTTTTCTCCTTACTGGTAGAAAGGAAATGGTTAAATCTACAATGGGAGGTAACTCATTTTAGAGTGTTCACCTCTTAAATTGTCTTAAACCAAGACAGGTCATTATCCACTAGAACTGATCTATGTCTTAGCCACAGTTTGTTAAGTTGAAATCACTACATATCTCTGCATCTGTTACTTCTTTCCCTACACTTCTTGGTCCTTCCCAACCTCCCTCTGGTTTTGCTTATGACAAGGCTAAAACCCCTCTTTTCTAAATGCTAACAATGGTGGAAGAGGTGGGGGAGGATGACGGCTGAATAGTTAAGTAAACTCTTCCATTCTTACTTACTTAAATAATGATGGGTCAATGCTTATCTGCCCCTCCTATACATAAAAACATATTTACTACTTTTTAAAAAACATAACCTTTTCACTGCAGGTGCTGCACTAGATCAGGTTTGTTGTAATGAGTTCCCTGAATTAGCAATTAATGGAAGTTGAGAGTGTTTGACATGCCAAGGACAGTCTCCATCTTCTGCAACTCACAGATAAAATTCCCTTCTAATTATGAAAAAAGTTGATATTTTTGCATTGCTGACAAGCTGTCCATCTGCATTTGAAGAATCGATCCACAAAGGGGTAGTACATTAAAGAAAACTCTAAACCTTACCAGAAGTATGACCCTCTGTCCTCTTTCAATTCTAGATTTTACCTTGGTTGTGGGAAAAAAAATTACTAGTTGTTTTGGTTTTTAAATACCAGAACAAGCAGCAGAGCCATTGGCTTGTTTAGTTAAGCTTTGCAAACCCTTTCATATATACCAAATCATATTTAGACAATGATAGTAATTAAAAGTAGAGTCAAAGCACTAAAGCAGTGGAAATTATCAACCCAGTAAGGTAGGATTTTAAAAAGTCTTTCAAAAGGTGTTGACATTTCCACATTTAGACCATTTCATTTCAGATATTTCAGATATTTCAAACGTGTCAATAGCCATTCCTGTAATGTCAAAGTAACAATAGTGACTTAAGTTCTCTCCTTTTCCTGCCTTTTATTTGTGCATCAGTCAACAAGGACAAGATGAACTCCCCTTAAAGTACAGAGTCAGTTGGCAATATTGCTTTTGACTAGCTTACAGAAGTCACCTTCATACACGTATTCACATATCATGGCTCCAGTCAGTTTGGGATATTTCAAATACAGCTCATTAGTAATAATTTGTAACTTCTCAAGGAAATGCTTATATGACAATATCAGAACTTCAAGCTATCTAAGACTAGCTCTTCCTGTGCAAGGACCCTTTCTTTCCTAATCTATTTCTTGCTCTGCGGAAATAACTCACTTGTGCATTCAGACTATTTGAACACAGAATTCAGGCAATAGAGGGCAGGGGGGAAAGCACAGGAAGATTTATGCAGTGAAATTAAATTGGTAGACCAGAAATGACCCCTTGTAGGCTACTCAGGTTATACCTGAACTCCTTCATGCACAAGATCAACATATTTTACAAAGTAAAATAACTTTAGTCTCTTGAAGTTGAATGCCTGGCATAATGGCAGAGAAGTACTCAATTAGAACATCCAAATGGTACAAATAAGTAATAATAGTCTTAAACCCCATTTATTTAATTTTTTTTTCTGTATAAAAGTCTTATTTTTTGACCTAAATCATAACATGCTAGATGCTATTTCAACACATATGTTCAGGAATTATTTCTCATTTATTGTGTTCCTTGAGGATAAACAAAACTGGTTGACCCAGTTCCTCTGAATCTATTTAAGATGCCTCTGCTTGAACACCGAAATTCAAATGTTTGGAAATAGATGACAAACTGTCTGCTGTTCAGTTACAGGCATCTTTTACAGCATGACAGGCAAATAAATGTGTTCTAAACTTCTCAGGAGGCATCAGAGGCAGGAAAGCACTGTTTTATACTGTGTTCTTTGTTGCACTGGATGAAACCCAAAGAGAAGACAGCTAAAAGTTTTTGCCCAAAATCCCTTAATTATAGTAGCAAGTTATTTAGTGTTATGGCCTTAGATTCTGGGGGGAGGTACAGATTCTCAGCAGTGTGGGTAGAATTCCTAAAGCTGGAGATCTTCCTAAAGCTGGAGATCTAAGAATTAAAACATGTAAAATTATAGCATATTTCTGCTAACTTACATTGCACAGGACAGCAAAGATTTTTGGCAAAGAAAGAAACATAGCCTCTGTTGCTAAGTTTACAGTGCCATGCTTCCATCACATGGTTATCCTTCCTGCCTCTTAGCCGTATGCATCCTTCTGTAGGCAGAGAAAAGAACTATCTTAAAAACTTAAGGGAAATAATTAGTGTAAACAGGCAGGCAGATTACACAAAGAAGCAGGAAATTCCTGTAGTTTCTTCCCTTCTGAAACTGTTTTGCAAGTCATTCTTGGTGTCAATTTTACCTGTTTTTCGCTCTCAAGTTACTTGGGTACTATCAGCTTACTTTAGTGACAGACCGCTGGAAAGTTTGCTTTTCTTCTGCACAAATGCAGCGCACCCTCCGAAGCAGACTGTTTTGACATTTATTAGTTTCGTTGTTATTGTATCCATACCACTCAGTGATCCAAAAGCCCTCCCACCAGGGAAGGGAAGGCTAAATTTCTCCTGCTGGAGACAGAGCTTTCCGCACCGGCTCTCTGATTTGTCGTCCTGGCCAGGGAGAGGGCACATTGTGGTCAGCTCGGGAGCCTGATAACAAAAGGCGAAGCGAAGAGGGAAGGGGCTTGTGACCGGTCGAGCTGGTGACGGCCAGGGGAGCTCACACCGGCCGGGGAAGCCCAGCATCGTCCGCACAGGGGCGGAGGTTTCATGACTGCCGGCGTTGGGTGAGGAGCGGGCAGAGGACAGAGCGGTGGGGCCGCGCTGGAGGCGGGGAGCGGCCGGGAGCACCCCATGGGCGGCTGGGCGAGCCTGGCGTGCCGCGCGAGGAAGCTGCGTCCCCTGCCCCGCCGCCGCGCGGCGCAAGAAGAGCCCGAGACAATGATTCAGGTACGCGGGCGCGGAGTGGTGGCGGGGCGGGCTTTGGCACGGCCGGGGCCGCGGCCACCCCCTGCCGGGCGCCGGCGGCCGCTCCGCTCCTCACCACTCGGCGCGGCGGGGCCGGGGCGGC
>WBMZ01006386.1:0-118391 GCA_013400975.1 Atrichornis clamosus | reverse complement strand
TGGCGGCGGCGCCCGGGCGGTGCGGCCCCGGCTCGGGCAGCCGGACCGACCTTCCCTGCCCTCGCTGCTGCTCAGGTGCGGCTCCCCGGCCGCTCGGGCACCGCCGATAACCTTCCCTGAAGGCACCGCACCGCCCGACCGCCGCCCGCGTCCGCAGGGGCCGCGACGCCTCCGTGCGCGGTCGCCCCTCGCTGAAGTGTTGCGTACAGAAACACAATGCCCGTCGTTGCACGGTGCTCACAAAAACACCCAAATCCAAGCGCGTTGTGTGATTTAGAGGCTATTCAACACATTCTGCCTTTCCTGGCAAGGTTGCACGCCAACCCGGGATCTCCCGTTCCTGTCGAGGTGGAGGTGATGAGTCAGCACGGCCGTGTCACACCTGACACGCACCGCACACACCGTCTATAACAAAGATATGCAGGAACATCGGCAGAGCTGGGGCTTACGGCAAATCAATGAGATAGAAATCAAATGAAAATGTAGCGCTTTGTCAAATACCACCTAATCAGGAGGCCAGCACAAACTCACTGCCTCACCTTGTCAACAGCACTGTTCTAACTGGTATATTAAACTTGTAAGAAGAACTTAAAAGTGAGTATTAGGAGTTTCATGTTGAAACAGCTGCTGTCATAGCCGAAATTCAGTGTGACACAGCCTGACCCATTCTGCCTCTGACGTGCAAACTCTGTGGCAGGACCTTTGTTCCCACCAAGGCTCGTAGACCCACCCTGTAACGGGGACCTGCAGCCAGGCAGTGTGAAGGGCAGGTGGTGGAAATCTGGAGCACCAGTCCGATGAGAAACACCTGAGGGAACCTGGGGTGTTCAGCCTGGAGAAAAAGAGGCTCAGAAGGGACCTTCTCACTCTCTGCAACCACCTGACAGGAGGCTGCAGAGAGGTACGGGTCAGTCCATTCTCCCTGGTAGTAAGTGATAGGATAAGTGGAAATGGCCTCAAATTGCAACAGGGGAGATCTAGGCTGGATCAAGCTACCCAGGGAACTGATTGACTCATGAACCCTGGAGGTATTTAAAAGATGTGTGGATGTGACACTTGGCGACATGGTTCAGAGGTGGACTTGGTAGTGCTGGGTTGATGGCTGGACTTGATCTTAGGGTTCTTTCCCGACCTAAATGGTGCTGTGGTGTGACTCTGTGACACGTCCCCGGTGTATGGCTCACTGCAGAACCCAAGTGCTGCGCTCACTGCCGCTCTCACACTCATCTTCTCTGAAGTCAGAACTGCAACCCACTGAGCCCCTCGGCCAAAGCTGTGTCCAGGTGTGGAAGGATGATTTCCAGGGGAGGGCTGCTACGTCAGGTGGGCTGTAAGGTGCAGTGAGAGACCACAGCCAGGCCCTAGAGTTGCAAGACCATTCTCATACAAACATGAATCTTCTCATACAAGCTCACAAACCGGCAGTACGGAGGCTTTTGGGGAATTTCTTGAGTCACACTTGATGAATTTGACAGATCTCTGGCAGGCAGAAAACATAGGAGCTTCAGAAACACATCAGTGACACAACACAACCTGCAAAGTAAAATTAGTTAAACAGTAACAATGGCAGTCTTAGCTGCAATAATTCAACACTGTTTTCTGCTTGTTAGGATAATGATCACATGACTTTGAGGGGTTAGGAAAGGATCTGCCGTGCAACATTTTCTAACCAGCTGGCTTCTAAACTCAGCCATTGGAAAGGCAACTCCATGGCTGCAAATAAGCAACATCCTGTTAAAGCTGATAAAGGTCATTCAAAACCAATTCTTCCCTGAAACAATGGAGGCAATCAGAATGAAACTCTTTGCAAGTTCTGGGAAAAAAAAAAATATAAGCTTCCAGATGGGATGGATGGAAAACTAAAATAAATTCATATAGCTCTTTTATTATAAGTTGGCTTGGTAGCTCTTTGTAATCACTTCTCCCTAGTGCTGAAATGAAACAGTATTTCAAGTGGTGCTTGTCTGGATCAGCCAAGCCTGCTTGCTTTGTCACAGGGGGCGTGCAGGAAGGCTGGAGATCCCTTTTGCCCTTGCGAAAGTGGGGCAGACCCCTGGGATTGCACACCTTCAGGGAGAGCAGGAAAGACTCCAGTGAAAAGATGGGGAGAAGTCAGAGGTACCAGGAGACCTCTATGAAATAGGTGTTTCCACTTACAGCCACTAAACACCAGTGGCAATATCCAGAACACAGAGATGATGTTTGCTTCAGATTTCATGAACTTACCCACTGAAAGGTCATAAGTAAGGACACTTTAAAAGCTGTTTGTAAGGTCTACAAAACTTGGAGATGACCCGCTGATAGAGAACAGAGATTGTGTCCTATTTTCCACTCTTCACCACCTTTCAGGATCTGTACAGAAGGTCCAATACACTTTTTTCCCTGGTTTCTCTGCTCGTCATCCTCGTATAGAAATCCTCTCTTACCAGACCTTGGAAGCTGTCCTAGCTGGAGTGCAACAAAGCCCACTACTGCCTCACAGCAGGGCCAACAATGGAAACCATCTTCCTGAAGAAGGAGGCAGGACAGGCTGGATCACAAAATGATAGGGCTTACATTCAAATCTAATACAATACAAACAAACCCAAACTATACCCAAGTGGGATTTTGCCTTTAATTGCTGATCTTTATTATTCAATCTTAATGTGACAACTTTCCAAGTGATGAGCAAACATGCAAGACGAGTTTCATTTTTTGGCCACTTCTGTGCTCTGCCTGTGTATCTTTTTGTGCAAATGATGTCTAATATGATTTTACATTGTAATATATTATGTATATGCAAACATTGTTCAGCCATTCAGTTTCTCATTGAATACTCATGAAGCAAGTGGACCTTAACCACAAATGTTGATATTACTCTATGATAGGTAATAAACCACCTCAGTCTGCTTCATAACCTAATGAATTAGAGAACAGAACTTGTCCATGATTTCTGAAGGGGGACAGGCAGACTGTGGCAGGGACACAAATACAGCATTGCCAAATATCTCTGAATATGTGCAAGTAGTTTTACAGAATGCCCTCTTTTTACTCATGTTCACCAAATTTCTGATGCTGGAGGCTTGTTTCATTCACACCAACAAAATAAATGCTATTAGTGCATTTGTTAGCAATATTTCATTTGTGTTAGGAATACTTCCTCAGGTTCTTTCGGAACAATGCTGCGGGCAGTGCTTTCACAGAGATGATTTCTCCATTTGTTCTCATCTCTGAGGAGAAGGCTCCAAGTTGGCAAACTTAATTTTTGGGCCAGACCTGGATGCTGACTCACTGCCTCCTCCTGAAGTGGCCTCACTTCAGTGCTCACCATTTTCTTTACAGGGGATATTACTGCTTGCCTGCTTTTGTGGTTCACGTAGGGAACAGAACAAAGCACTGGGGTCAGTATTTCTGAATGAACCTCTGCAAGCTGAAGACTCGGATCCCATGGAACTGGCTCTTTCTCTGTTAGTCCCATCTAAGGAGTTTTTCTCTACCCTGAAAACTTGTGCAGCATAAATGACCAAATTTATTTCAGGCAACACCAGGAGGAATTTGTATTTTCAAACAGCACAACATTAATTTTAATGGAAAACCTTTTGGTTTTATGTGACGTCTTGAACCACTGCAGGTATAACTAATCTCCTCACTACTATGCAAGTGTCCTCTTCAGACAATTTTTTTTTCCTTTGGAGTCAGCCTGCAGCCCTGAGAATAAGGCTGTCTAAATATTAATCCAGAATAGGAAGAGAGAGGTTGCACCTAATCAGCCCTACACAAGTACGTGCTGTTAGCCACCACAATGTGCGCGGATACGATTTCAAATGGTGAACAGTTGATCATTGTCTGAGTTCTACAAAGCACCTTCAGTTTTAGCTCTTACAGATGCAGTTCAGAGTTAGGTAGCCAGGAGCCATAGGGACCTTCTCAAATGCAAATGGAACTCTTAAGAGCTGATGAGATCTGCTGAGGCAGGTACACAATACAAATGGCAGAGCCAAGTGAGTCATGAAATCACAGTCCAAAATCCCAGGAGTGCTCAGCCAAGGAAATGAAATGGAGATGCAAACAACAGTCGTTGCTCCAGTAATTAGGATGTGAATATACATGGACATCACTCCATACCAAACAAATATGGTGCTGCTCTGGCTTCTCCCATTGTTGGCATACGCTATTGTTGCTTGCCGGTGGTGTCAGTAAAGGGGAAATCTCTGTGATATCTGCTTTTTCATTCGATTTTGTACTCCTGATTTTGGTTACCTAGCTACTGCACAATGCAGATATTCCTAGCAGAATCTGAGTTTAACATCTATTCCTTTTCCCCACTGCATGCACTGAATCTTCCTGGATGTTTTTGGTCTCATGCTCGTGTGGTTTATTTACTAGTGAAGTACTGAAGGTGCAGGTGCTTTCTGGTGTTGTTTCTATTCACCATCCTATAGGCAAATCACTCAATACTAAAATGCTTCTCCCAGCAAATAAAAAAGCCACCCTGCAGTAAACCAGGCCAATTTCTTTTCAGGCAAGTCACGTCTGGCACTGGTCAGAGAACAATCAGTATTTCTGAATGATTAAAGCAAAACCTTGAGAGCACCTGACTACACAGGAACCCCAGAGCAAATGACACTTGGCTATTTGCACCCCTCTAACTGAAGGTTATGATGTGCTTCTTGCATTTGCAATTATGAAAGCCACCAGATGAGATGGTTATGGTCCTCTCAGCATCCGTTCAGCACCTTGCTCTACTGTGATTTGTCTTCCCAGATAAAATAATATTGCAGTTTGTGGTGTGAATGTGCCAGAGCAGTAACATTGAACAAAAATAAAAGCAACCAACAGCATGTCTTTGATTTCTCTCCATATCTGAGTGCACTAGTAAGCTTTTATAACACTGTTCAAAAGTCATTCAGTAATTTTTTTTCTGTCAAAGCTTTACTCTGTTATTTATCTCCTCCTGTATTTCCCCAATATTTTACCCAACTCTCCACAGACACAACTCTCAAGATTTGATGGTGTCAGGGTCCCCTCCATGGGATCTAGCTCTTCTGTAGCTTTGCTCAGAGCTGTTCAGCTGTCTGTCACCTGTCCTGCCCAGCCCCCAAAACCAGGAATCCACAAACATTCTCCTCAGTTTTTGGACTCTTGTTACCTTCTCTTTCATAGTATGAGATTGAACATGTTCATACACACCTTGTTTCCCTTACAGATTTTGTACACGAGAGAAGAGTGCTGCCAATTAACCAACTCGCCTTGGAGGTGGTGAAGTTATTAAACAAAAATCTTGGTTTTTCTGAATCAGCTTCCACCTTTTCCAGGACACACAAGCCTTCCATGGATGCCTGAATGGACCTCAAGGTAAAAAAGAGGTCCCTGGCTGGGCAAACGAAGTCTGTACAAAGTCAGGCTTTCTTTCTACACTGTCTTGGAACAGAAATAAAACCCCAGGAATTTTAGCAGCTGGTTATGTATATATACACCTATACGCACAAAGTATTTCTTGGATTCTGAGTTCAGTTAACTGAAGACCTTTGTACAGAGGGAGAGAATACACTGTTACTTTGATTCTTTCAGCACAGTGCCTCAGATCCTAAAATACCTGCTTAATTGCTAACACAGCAGGTTGGGGTGGTCCAAGACCCATCCTCCCACCTGTCGCTAGAAATAAAATGCTTGACTCAATTTTGAAAGACCCAGCTAGATTGCAATTGTGAAATTAAATCCAATAAATTCAAGAACAGTAGCAGACCCTACTTAATACAGGGAAGCTGTTTGTCAAGGAACTTTGAGTAAAGCATTTCTATTCTTCAGCCTCCCTATAGCAGATTTAACTCATCACATAGTTTAGCCTTCCCTCAAACGTCCATGAATTAAAAAATAGAGTAGTTTTCTGAAGACTGTGAAAATCTGAAGCAGTCAACAGAGACTGTTCAGAGGAAGTGAAGTCTGACATGAAATGACAAATTCAGCTGGAACACAGCTCCACCAAAATTCAGCAGGCGACAAGGGAGTCTCTAGAGCCATAAGCCTGCACTTCAAATGTGAACAAAAAGCACCCAACCCAAGAAACTGTTGCATGGGTTCTATTATTTCAGCAGCAGTGGGGCGTGTAGATGCCACAGTTTTCTGTCCAGCTGTTTGAAAGACTAAAAGCATTACCTGAAAGCCTCTGGTTCCAGTGGAGCTGGATGGGAGCTGTAAAAGATGCTGCTGCCACAGCCCCAGATGTGACAGATTAGAAGCCTGTGAAGGAGTGTTGTGGGGTACCCTGTGCAGTGCCTGTTTGGGTGAGGTTGTTATTAAAGAGGAAACAAAGTGGAAACAAAAAGAATTCTCCCTTCATTCCTGTTACCAAAATCTGGTATGTTTTTTCCCTCAAGATCTATAGTTCAAGCCAAGTGGTAGACCTGAAAATGGAGGAAACATATTTGTTTTAAATTAAAAGTACTGCTTCTCGTTGGCTTTCTATATTTTCACGTGCTGTAGAGATTGCTAATGCCTCCCATGCTTATCAACCAGAAGCAAATGTAGTTTGCAAAATAAAATGTGAAAAGGGAGGAAGAGGAGGAGGAGGAGAAGGAAGCTTCAGAATACTACACTGTTTGCTGAGTCCTTTTAGGGACCCTCCCCGCAGCTGTAGTGCACATTTGCCAGGCGAGCTGACTCAGTGTCCTCAGGAATTCATACGCAAATGTGCAACATGAGGCGTTTTCTCATCTCTTAGCTGGTGCTCAAAATAATGTGCCTGGGCTAATACTCACACGTGAGAAAGTACAGATCAGATCTCTTGGTGAGACAGTTGGTGTTGTTCTGGGACAATGACTCACATCACCTCACAGGGACTCAAAACTTGGCTCTAGGGTAGCTATCAGGATTTTGGTATCACAGACCGTTATCACAAAACACAGCGCAGCAATGCAGATCAGGTGGTCATCAAAATATAAATGTACTCTCCTAAGAAATTAATTTCTGTAGAGTCTCATAGTAAGGCTGGAATCACGGCTGAAAGGCCAGGAGCATAACAAAGCAGCTGCACAACAGCACAGGAACAGACACACTCAGCTTATCCAGAAATCACAACCATCTTTTATAAAACACTCACAGTATCAGAAGCAGGAAAGTTTGATCACAAGTTCATAGAGCAGTGACTGCAGGAGCTTTGTAATGGATGGTTTTGTGTGGAAGAAAGGGGGAAGGGAAGTTGCAATGAAGAACTGCAGCCTGTTCTGTATACAAGAACAAAGCCATCCTTAGAACCTCTGTGTTTTGTAATCATTCTGCAATTCCTCTCAGCACAAGGATTTTAAAATATTTGTTCAAGTTGATTTGGCATACATCTGCCTTATTCCTTTACACACACACACAAATTGGACATGTCATTCTCTGAGTTACAGCAGAGACACAAAAACATACCGAGGGTAGGAAAACAGGTGAAATTTCCTTCTCCCTTGGCAGGATTTGTGAGACAAATGGTACGGACAAGACTGGTTCCATCAAGAAAGACTCTGGAAGTAGACTCTGCATAGTGGCAAGCTAAGGCCAGGCTCCTGCCATCAGACCCCGTGTCAAAACCTGCTCTCACAGGGTGCAGAGGGCTGGCACACGCTGTACCTTCTGCCTCCGTGGCCAACGGGGGCAGGAGAGCTGCAGGCTGGCACCCAGCACCTGCGCAGCTCGAGATGTGTCCCTTCAGGCACCCAGAGGTGTGAATGCCAAAATACTCATGGTAACAGGGATGCTGACATTATTCATTGCGGTTTTTTAACAAGTTACTAGTGAAGGATTACAAGTGATGCAGCTGCTTTTCTCTTATTATTGTATGGAATGATGAGGAGTTTAGGAGGATCAGTGTCATGTTAGGCATTTGAAGAACCATCCACTTTTTGCAGAACATCAGCATGGTGCTGTAGGGAGAGAGACATGCTTATGGAAGCCTGTAGCTGTGCAGAGCAGCCAGAGCTCCCCAGGAACCAGCTCCTGGTGCAGTTCACTGTGAGCTCCTGCACTGCAGAATCACAGAGGGAGCCAGATCAAGCTGTAAAAGCCAATATCCACTTAAAGCGTGCTAAGTTCTATTTTGAAAAGCAATCTGTTTGAAGTTGACTTCATTTCATTTCGAGTCAACGGACTCTGAAATCACCGAGGTTATTTCAAGAACATCACCTGACGTATTTTTCTTATGCATTCGTTGCCCCAGACGAGTCTCAATTTTTTTTCAAATTAAAAAAACCAAACCCACATTTTTGAAAATTGTCAGGAGGATGTACAGCACAGCTGAGGTGGCAAATATATCTGTCATTTTCTCAGAGTTTTGAACACACTACTTTCACGAAAACTCATACAAATTCAGTTTTCAGAGACAGAGGAATTCTTATGGCTGAGAAAATGAATGAAAAGTTAGCAGCATAACACATAAGTTAGTATAAGGTACAAATATCTCTATTATAATAGCTGTTCAGTATGTACAGTACTAAACCATGTCTATAAACCTAAATATATTAAAAATAAGAAACAGATACAAGTACTCGTGTTCAGACTCTAAAGCCTCAAATGAAAAAAGAAATTGCAGGAATTTAAGCATATAAATCCATTATTAGTAGGTGTAATATCAAAGTTTTTCTATTTGATTTCCTGTGCTTTTTACACCAAATGTAGTACAGCTTTTACTGTCCCACTGTGAAAGCAACTGTTCCTACCCCCTCCTCCTGACACTTAAACATTATGTCTATATCCCGAAATTATTTCTATACCCAACTATATTAAATATAGATATCATACACCCTTATATAAATATACAGAAGGTGAAACACTCACTGTCGTGTATTTTACAGCTCTATAGCTCTGTTAAGGTAGTTATTGATGTCACTGTATGTCTGGATGAGGAAAACAGCCCTGACTCCCACCAGGCTGCTGGAAGCAACACTTCAGCATTGCACTGGTGACATTCAAAACTGACTGAACCATCCCTGAACTTACGGGAAATATTTAAGAAAGCAGGCCATTTATTGCTCTTATTACCTGCACACAGGCTGATCCAGGTCTCATTGTGATCAACAAAAGCAAACACCACACAGGATTTGAAGGGAGCAGTCCTACAATCTCCAGTTCACATCAAGAAATATTGAAGGTATTCTGGTGCAATTCCAGAGCCACTTAAACCAAGGAACACCTACTTTGGTGAGCTTTTTTTGTGCAGTCATCTCAACCTGTGTAGGCTTAAATTGTCATGGAACCAGAGCCTCACTCTTTACACCTGAATCTGGGAGGAAAGAGGTGTTAAAAAACAGTGTGCTTGAATTACCAAAATACACATGTCCATTTACATATCTATGAATATAGATAGATATAAATGAGAATTACCATAAGGATGATTTTTCTGTTTTTGCAGAACTGCGTCATATACTGTCTTTAGATGGATGTTAATAGCAGACTGCTCAAGCTCAAATAGAAATTATCTAAATTCTTTCAGATCCCTGCATTGTAAAGAAAAAAAAAAAAAGAAAAGAAAAAAAAAGAAAGGAGTTAAGTATGATAGCAAGGATGCAAGTGGCTGATATGTTTCCAATGCATTTCAGGTACACACGTCATAGCAGCATCTGGAATTAAACAGTGGTATCCATAGGAAGCATTTGATTTATTCTCTGTCTCTGCCTGTGCAAATGAGGCATCCACGTTAAGCAGAAAACGCGGACTGGAAATACAGTGACATTTTAAATTAAATGTTTGACTTCATTTCTTCAGGATTGCACCTGGGCAGCATTTAGTCAAAATGATTCTTAAATTGTGCTTTTCAAAATTGTTCAGAGTTGACATAGTTCTACTCCCAAGTAAAAATCAGCAGGAGTTTTACTTCTGACTTCTACGGAATATAAGCCAATACTGAACACTTCTGAAATTAGCTTTCCATCTGTATATTTATGTAAATGAATAGGGACTGTTAGCAGAAATAGGAACAGAAAAGATCAGGCCTTTAATTTTAAAAGTTGAAGTTAAATATAGGTTACTACACTAGAAAACTAAACCACAAGAAATACCCAGACGAACTTTGATACTTTTTGCTTTCATTTATGGCAGGAATGGATGGTGAGCAGCTCCACTGCCTCAGGTGACGCAGCTATGGGCTTTCAGAGGTCATTAGACACCACCAACACTTTAGTGATGTCACTTCACACTTCCAGTGGGCAGATAAGGACTGAGCCATCTCTGAGTTACTCCCAGGCAGCCAACCTCCGCTAAAAGAAATTATTGTATCAGCCAACGCAGAAATCCACTTCCCATTTTCCCTAAGCAGACTTTTTCTTTGCCCGCTGAAGGTGGCTCCCTTCCTTCGAGGGAACAGCCCTTGGTGACAAGCAAACATCTGTTGGCTCTGAAGCAGCCCAGCATTGACAGCAGTCAGTATTTACCACGTGAATTTACCACTGCCCGCAGGAAGGCCGCTGCTGCACCTCGAGTTGGACAGCCATGCTTCAGTGCTTTGTACGGCCTGACCGCTGCAAAGGTGAGGAAAGTTCACAGCAAGGTCTGGGAATTGCGCTTTTTAGTATTTAGGCCCACTAAATTTTGGTCCCTTTAGGTCTTTCTGACCTCACTGCACTTGCAGAGGGATTTACTGGCTAAAGGGTCATCTTGGATCCTTGCTCCGTTTCGCACCCCTGTGGACAACGAGACCTCGTGGGCTAGGAGACAAGCTGATGTAAACGGGCAGGAGCCTCATCAGCTGCAAATTAACTCTTGAAGACTTGAAGGCTCAGTTCTGAGCAGTGGTGAGGTGTGGGAAGGAGGATCAACGTGACATTGCTCTTGGTAAGCAGGAAGATGAAGTTTATTCAGTCATTAAGGTCTAGTACGTTTTAAGAGTTTTTTTTTTTTTTTTGGTCAGAGGTTTGAAATCTTTGATGTACTTTGTTTTATTACCCAATTCAGATTTAAGTATGTCCTTTACAGGTTTGCCAACCTAAGTGGCATCTCCAGTGCTAGAGTTTTTTCTTCTTTTCTTTAAATAGGTCTTTAAAATAAAAAACAGGAAGTCAAGAAACGAGGAAATAGTACAAACTATGAGATAAGCTTATCTTCCCATGGTACTTGTGATGATCCCACCTTTTGAGCATATTGAGCTGTGGTTATGGTCTCAGAAAATCAGTAAAGTTAATTCAAAGATCAAGGTCTTCAGAATGGAGTTCGTTTTGTCATGGGTGGGGGTTTTTTTCTGCTTTGTTTTTTACATGTTGTAGAGAACAAACAATGCTTTCAGCTTATTGCTAATAATTCATATCTAATACCAAAGTACAGACTCACATCGAATCCTTCCTGTGGAAAATTTCTGCCCTGGAATCAGTCTAAAGTTGACTTAAGTCAGGTTGAAACTATCCTAGTCAACACTCCAGAATGGACAACTTCCTCCAGTGAGAAGGAAGTATAAGGGTGAAATATGAATATTGATGCCATTTTTAGCCTGACTTTCCACAGAATAATTTTGTCAAGTTCAAGAACGTGTCCCTCAATCCAACATATCTCAAAGGGTACCTCAGTGCTCCTCAGGGTTGGAGTAGAAGTCTGTGGTCCTGCTGCACCCTCAGAGCATTCTGCTGTGTTTAAAACCCTGTGTTTAGGCAGGAGACACAGATCTCAGGGGCTGCTCTGAATTTGTTAATGGAGATTTGTCAGACAGTGATAAGACTTTATTCCAAGTGCAAGGAGAATTTCTTTTACTTCATTATTGTTTAGCAACCAGTGGCTCGTTCACACACACGAATCCTGCCAAAAAACCCCATGGTGCTTGCACAGTTTGCAGCCTGCAGAAACAATCACATTTTGTGTTTGTCACTTATCCGCAGGAAAAAACAGTATAGAAGCACAACAGAGGAGAAGAAAAAGGCATCTTCCACTGAAGAATTGTTTGTTTCCTCTCATAAGTGTCACTGGAATCACAAGTGGATGCATTTACTGATCTCTGACGAGTAGGGAGCAGTGCTGTGTGAAGCTCTCCATCACCAAATTATTTATCCATGCCTGTCATTTCCGGCCACATCGTGGGGGATTTTTCAGTCTTTTTCTGGGTGTACTTTTCTAATGTCTCCTATAATGTGCAGTAAGTTATGAGCAGAGCTGGGAACTGATGCATAGCTAGATCTACAGCCTAATCTGTTATTGTTTCAGGATGGGATTTAGTAGAAGCTCTGCTCCTTTAGTCTCTTGTGCACATCTGCCAAAACGTACAATTTAAGTAAATTGTGTTAGGAATGAAGTCATACTGTCATGCAATATAATAATGGAAAGTGGCTGATTATATTTTGTACTATAAAGAGCTGTGTCTCATCATAGCAGGAGATTTGAGGCCTTTTAAAAAAAAACAGTCTGAAGTATTGACATCTAAACATTATTTTTCAAGTAAGAAAATACTGAGGCATATCTTTTTAGGCTCAAGTCCACGTGGATCTCAATATTCAAAAAAAAAAAGGAGCTTACCAACATGAGCAGACTCTCCTTTTTCCAGAACTCCATATTTGAAGACAATCTTCCTTTTAAAACAAAAAGAAAAAAAGACATGAACACAACAAACCAAAAACATCCACCACCAAAAGATGCCCAAGCACACACAGAGGGTTAAAATCAAAAGAAGCTAATGTTGGCATGAGCCAGTAAACATCAAAGGAAGATATGACAGATTCATGCCAATAAATTGGTAGTGACGCAGGAGTTTTATGAGTCCTGGCAGCCCTGTTTGCCCAGACATTTTTGCAGGCATAACAAACTGAAGATATTACCTCTCATTATTACTGAGGTATTATGATTTAGCATGATTCTGGTTGTTTTCTTTAGGGCAGACTGAGTTCACAGGGAAGCAAGTGCTGTGCTGAGCTAAAATAACAGAGGTGAACAGAGAAACAGAAACAAGCCAAGAAGAATGAATACATTTCACAACTAATGAACCCCTTGAAATAAGTGCTTTGAACAGTGCTGCTGCTTTCTAGATATTCCCACCTTCAGCCAGATAGATCTAACTCTGGAAACAATATTTTTAACTGGGATTCTAAAAGCTGAGCATATAAAAGTAAATCAAAATGAACAAACACAGCTGACGAAAAGAATGAGGTTTTGTCAATAAAAGTGAAAATGCCAGTCTAAAGTCCTATTGAGTACCTTGGTTTTGCCACTTTTGGCATTTGTAGAGGCATCCAAACCTCTGCTGAAATATTTCTGACTGCTTGCTGAGACACTGCAGAGCAAATCATCACCAGCCATTTTGGTGAGGAAGAGTGCAGGCAATAGGAGATGGCCAAGCCAGCCAAAAGAATATAATGTCAGGGTTTGGTCCAGGAAAGCATTTAAGGATGTACACAGCTCCATGCACGTGAATTAACCCACTTGAAAAGATCAGCAACTGCTCACTGTCCCTGAGCAATGAAACAGTGAGCTTTGCTGGGCTCAGTAAGACTGAGTGCAGGAGGAGAGGCAATTAAAATCCCTTTCTCCTCCCCAGGCTTGTAAAAATACAACTGTTTTAATAAACTCCTGCAGCTAATAAAACAGACCTAGCATTTTTAAAATTTTATTAGGAACTCCCTCCTGATTAAAACGTTTTAAGTTGCATAGTTTATCAGATTATTGGATGTATTCAGATCAGCAGCATGAGTGAAATGATCCTGCAGAGCATTCAGCACCAATTCAAAATCAATTTGAAAACTCGTAGGTTCCTGTCCTCACAAATGGAAGTTGTGGGTAGAAGTCTCTTTCTCCAGTCTGGCCGTAGATCTTTGTCTATTTGGCAAATCCTTATTTGAGGCAGCAGCACCTGTACTGTAAACTTCGCTGTGGCTGAGTGTTGAAGCGGAAAATGACCTTTTAGGGTATTCTAAAAGTGGGTATATTTCTTTGTTCCTGTCCGTGCACAATAAATACTTCTAGAGCACGTTAAAGTTTTATAAGGATTGTGTTCCAGGACCAGAATGGCACACTTAATGAATTGCTGACTTCAAAGTACATCAGAAGTTCAATATTCGGAGTGAGAATCTCTGGATTTCAATCTTTCACTTCTTTTTCTCTCTTTTTTGTGTTTAAGGTTACAAGGGATAATAGCAGAGTTGTGGAATCTCTTGGGGCATATGAATGATTTGGATGCATTTCACTCTGTCAGGTTCTGACATGCATTCTTTTTGGAGGTGATTATTGATTTTCTGCTTCCACAAGAAATGACTCAAATACCAAAAACCCAACCTGAGCAGATAAATCACAACTTAAGGATAGAAGAACCACCCAGTCTTGCTCCTTTAAAAATAAATGTATATCTTGAAATAGGAAGGGGGAAAGAGATAGCAGTACAAGTAGTGGTTACAGAAAGAAGGGCTTTGCTGTAGACTGTGAGTTTGGAAATTAAACAAGATTGTTGACTAAGTGTGGAGGGATAAAACTGATATTTTACTGTCATAGGGATTAAAAAGTGTAGCAGCCTTGCAGTGTTTCAAGATGAATTGTGTCTGGTTTTCTCCTGTGGGTTTTGTGGTCCAGTCTCATCTCAGTCGCAGCTGTAAATGAAAGTGAGAAAGAAAAATGGAAAAAGTCAAGGTTTGGATCCTGTGTGTTTGTATGTTTGGGGCAGCATTTTTACATTACTGGTAACATTTTTTTTTATATTGTAGATTATATTTGTTTCCTTATTATCACCTCCATCCAAAAATATAGACGTTATCTAGAGGGAAAGGTATTTTGACTGAAAAAAAATCTCCAAGTTCTTATTTAGAAAGGAATTCTTCCCTGTGAGGGTGGTGAGGCCCTGGCACAGGTTGCCCAGAGAAGCTGTGGCTGCCCCATCCCTGGAAGTGTCCAAGGCCAGGCTGGATATGGGACTTGAGGCAACCTGGGATAGTGGAAGGTGTCCCTGTCCAGGGCTGGAACTGAATGGTTTGTGAGACCCCTTCCAACCCAAATCACTCTGTGATTCTGGGATGATTCTACCAAGTATTGGTGGGTTTCTGGCAGTAGCCATCAAGGAGAACATGGCTCTACAATATCATGAGGTCTTTGCTTTCTCTTTGCAAATACTTTCGATCCCTGGTGCCCAAGGAAGATGGAAATTAATTAGAAGTGAGTTGATATCAGAAGGAAGTTGAGAAATTGAGATGGAGCCTGAAGCGCAGCTGTAGGAAAGGTATGTGAGGGAGGCAGAAGGAAGAAATGAGTAAGAAATTAAAAAATAGTAACAGCAGGAATAAAAACTGGAAGGGAAAAGACAAGGAAAAAGACAAGGCTTTCCTTTCAGGTCAGTATAGAAGAATTCCAGTGGGAAACTAACGAAATTTGTGCCTTTTCAGATTTCACTGAGGGAAGAAGCCCCTGCATTATTTTGGCAACATTTTTAAACACTAAATTTACTTTGAAATATTTTCCCTGCCCTTCATTCCCAAAGAAAATATCAGCTGGGAGGAAAAAACCCACCTAGTTCACCCCAAACTGCTGGAAGTCAGGAAGTGTAGAAGAGACAGGGGTGACTCACATCACGTACATCAGGCACACTGAAGACAGAAGATAGGAACAGCAAAATAGGAGGACAAGTGTCTTGTGAACAACTCAAAGTGCTTTAAATCTGTAGTTTACAAAGCAGCAGGTGGGAATAGGTGTCTAGAAATAACTAGCCAATGGGTAAAAAGCCAAAGGATTTTTTATATTATTTTCCCAAAATTGTCTATTGCTTCAAGGGTAAAATACAGCTATTTTGGTACAGAGGTCTGCAGAAAACCAAAAAACCCAACTAACCAAAAGAATAAAAAGTTCCAAACCTCAAGCCACTAAAAACAACCTGGCTGCCATCTCTGTCCTGGACATTGAAAGCTTTTCTTCTCCGGGTAAATACTAAACTGTTTGTCTACCTCGGGACAATTTTTTTGGTTTTTTCATAAAAATGCCAGCCACAGCAGTATTTATACCTCTTTTGTCCCAAGAAAAAATTGCAGATCTAAGTTTTGGGGCACTTCCTAGAGAGACATGCATTGGCCAGGTAAAGAGTAGGCAGAGTCCTAGGGGTGGTGATGAGCCACGGGAGGGATCATCTGAAGTGGCACGAATGCCATCCACCCTCTCTGCTCTTACCTGTTCAGCATGAAGAGAAAACACCGTTATTTACTGATCCCTTTTATTTGTAAGGAGCAGTCCCAGGAGCAGTAAATCAGCTAACAGGAGTAATACCAACTTAGGACAGAATTTTCCAGCCCAGTCCAATGGCACTTCCTTCCTGCTATGGAACAGAAGAAGTCAGCATGTTTTGAGTCCAAACTTACACCTGTCAAGCACTCTAAGGGCTCTGTAGAAGCAAGGGGAGTGAGAATATTCACAGTGTTGTACCTCTGCTTGTGTTCAACCCTACTTATTTTGTGACTCTCCAGATGAAAATAATCATGGAATTGAACACATTTTAAATAAAGCCATTAAGTCTTAGCCATAGTGTCCATCCCTGGGGAATGCCACCAACAATCCTCTGCCAGCGGGACCTTGTGCCACTGCTCACCACCCTTTGAGCCCAGTGGTCCAGCCAAATTTCCACCCACCTTCTTGTCCACTTATTCAACCCAGATCTCACCGGTCTGGCAGCCAGAACACTGCAGGAAACAGCGCCAAAGGACTTGCTAAAGTCAAGGTATACAACACCCTGTGCACCGCCTTTTATCACACAGCCAGAGAGAGCAGGCAGGCAAGGTCAGGCATAATAACAACATATTTCTTCTTCAAATAATCTTTGCTTCCTCTCTTCTTCTGAGGTGCAAACTAAACGGAGAAATCCCAGGTGTGAATTTGCCCAGTAAATGTGCGTGCAAGGCATCAGTACAGGCATACACTACAGTCTCAAATTCAAACCCAGGGTGCTATTGCAGAGAGGTGGAAGAATACTATCACTGCTCAAAGAGACTTTCCAGGCAAGGACCAAACCTTAACATAAATGACTTCCTTTCACCAGCGTAATGCTATTTCTTCTGAGAATGATTGTGCTAATAAAAGGTAGTTGTTTAAAAGTCATTTTTTTGGTTTCGTTTAGCTAAGAATTCACGAGGCTGAGAACCTTAGAAAGAAAAGCTGCATTTCCACTCGATATTACAATCAAGGGTAAAGTGTTAGACATTTTTGCATACCTGCATAGTAAACATCGTTAGGCAACAGAAACTTGTATTTGAGGGACTTCAGGCTTACATTTCATCTGGAGATGCTTCTCCGAGCCTTCCAAAACAGAATCTGCAGCAGTCTCTTTCACACCTACAAGCACTGTTTTAAAAGACATCCTGTTTTTCTGTATGATAGATGTCTCCTGTCCTCTGATGAACACAAATCAACACCATTACTAATCAACGACAATCTCCGGGGTACAGGTTGTGATGTCTTTCTGCAGAGGTTTTTGTTGGCTCCATTGGCTTCCAGGGAACAGAGCAGCTACATAAGTGCTGCAAATCCATTTGGTTAGAAAATTCATTGTAAGATAGCAATAAAAACAACCAAAAAAAGTAATGTCCTTCTTCTCTCCAAGCTCAAAGAACAGCCAAAATACAGCAAACACTGTAGAGAAAATTAGATTAATTAGTTTCAGATGACTTTTCCCTATAAATCATCTTGGACCTCAACAAAGGCATGCAAATCTTTCTGAATTTTCGTGGACAGTAAAGTAGTGCAAAGAAATGTCGTGCCAAATTTCAGCAGATACGTTTCTGTTTTGTCCGGATCATTTCCTACTCACACAAGTTTGGCCAAGTCATCATGTATGATTGTACTTCAAAAGTTTCACAGAGTTCCTGTTGCCAGAGCTTGGGAGATGCGTCACAGTGATCTGCCAGGCTGGACTGACAGCAAGTGGAAGGTGTTCAGAAGTGCTGACTCATTTATGCACAGGTCAAAAACACTGTTCTAAACACTGAGACGTCTTGGCCTCCACATAACACAACCACCAGCCAGAGGATGCTTTGGTTTTAAACCTTTCCTGGAGATTTAGAACCTTTTTCTGTGCCTGAGCCACAGCCAAAGTGCTGGTGGACATGGTCTGGCAGATGTCTGCCAGCTCAGGCTCCTCCAAGGAGTGGGACAAGCACAGCAGTGATGTTGCACACAACTTCCCAGCCTCCTCCTCTTCAACACAGCAATGTCACTTGAATGCTTGCAGAGCTGAATCCAGAGCCTTTGGCAAAATCTCTTCGCCAAATGGAGATAACCTCATTAGCCAACCTGCTGGAGAGGTTTCTGTGCTGGTTTGAGTAGGAACTGGATTGAAGCCTTTCTAGTTTTTAAAAAGAGTAAGGTTCAAGTGCTGTGCTGTGATAAGGGAGAAGTGAAAGATCAGGTCATCAGTTTTTCTTTTAAAGTTCTGGGCATTCAGTTTGTAAAAGCATAGTTTAAAGCACACATCAAGTTAGTTCAGTTCCTCTGCAGGTAAGACTGAAGTAGTAGGACATACAGGACATACTGAATCAGGCCTTTTCTGGGGTTATACCTAAAATCAAGCACTTATTAGCCTGCGGTACTAGGGAGAAGTATGAGAGATGATTCACTGTCAACAAGGACTAGAAGCAAGCACTGCAAGAACAGTGCAGATGGTTAAATAAGGGTTTATCCTGTATTGCTGCCATAGGTAAAAAAGTCCCCCTCTGTCCCCCAACACCAACAGGAAACTGTTGTGTGTCCTTCAGCATGGCTTGAATGCATTGTCATAGTACTATCCTTTTAAATTTAAATCACATGCAAAGCTGAGTGATCTCTGATGAATAGGAAAACTTTCGTTCGAAAAAGGAGAAAATCTTCTTGAATTTTCTTTCGAAATTCTTTCATAGGTCCCCTTCATTCCAGAGCAGGAAGCTGTTGCGTTTACTTGTTTAATCCACGATGAGCAGGACAGCTTCCTAGCTGCAAGTGGAAAGGTTCAGAGACCAGCACTTTCCCCCAGTGGAGGTTATGGCTCCTATCCCAAACAGCCCTGCAGGGAGATGCTGGAGGTGTTTCAGACCTTCAAACTGCAAAACTCTGTTAACTCAGATGAGTCTCGTGTTTTATTACTACAGACCAAACACCCAATTTAATTAAATGTGCACCTATAAAATGCAAGGTTCAGTTAACTCTCAGCTTTGTTTTAATACAACCTACTCAGGTAACTAATGGTAACATTATGTAAAGAAATAATAGCTTTTCAAATCTTAAAGCACCTTGGAGCTATGTCCTTTTTTTCAACTTATAACTGCTCCAATTTTGACCTCAGTTTCTGCTCACATTATCCCTTAACCAACTTCATCATCTATGGTCTTCCTCACTTGTCTCTACAGTTTATGTTTAGACTCTCTGATAGATCTAGTACCACCGCTGTCTTCTGTATCATAAATGGAAGTGAATTTCAACTTCTGTGCATCCAAACCCAAGGCTGGATTCTAAACTGGGGAGATGCAAAGTTTAAAAGAATGCATATAAAGTGTTACAATCAGAACATCAAGAGCAGTGAAGCCAATGGCAGTAAATTCGGGTCTGGTTTTTGCCTGGGTGTATATTTGAAAATCAAAGGAATTGAGCCACAGGACATTATTTTCTTATGTGTAAACAGAGGTCCCAAGAATTCATATTTTACCTTGGAACACAATGAATTTTTTTTTTAGTCAACAAGCCTGACTAGGATGCTTTTCATCCTGATGCTGATATGACTGATAACTTCTGCTGTCAAAATTAAACCTAAAGCACTGTTATACAATCATATATTTGTATCCATTTAACAAGGTCCAGATGCTTGACCTTGGAATAAAAAGCAGAAAATGAAAATGCTACAGTTGTCTAGAATTAAATTAAATGACCTGTCCAAGATATTATTCCAAGTACCTGTACTATTACCCATCTGCCACACATTGAAAGTCTTTTTCCTGAAAACAACAGGCACAGACTTCCTTTCTCCAAGACATTGCTTTTCTTGGGTAAGGCAGTCTTCAAATATCCTCTTTCAGATCCTCATTCTTCAGTTACTTCTCCTCAGAAGAGGGATATTTGAAATACAGTAAATAATATTGGGGGGGGGGGTTTCAAGCAAATTGGCCCAAATTGCTGGTTTCTGACATTTTTTGCCAATGGAATAATGCTGATTGACTCAAAGTACGGCTCATCAAATATTTTTCTCATCAGCAATCCCTCAGACTTCCAGTAAATGAATATGTTTAAATAAGTTTATCAGAATTAGACAATACTGTTTACACGATATAAGAGATATTACTGCATTAATGAAAACATTTTAATTGGCTGATGGCAGATGTTAAAGGAAACTCATTCTAAGGCTATATTTTTCTATCCTGTAGAAGGACCAGTCATCAAATTATCTGACATCAATATGACAGCAATATCTTTACAACATGGGAATTCATCAATTCTTAACTGTTACCCTGAAGGCACATCAAAATTTTTCCCCAACCAAAATAATTGGCCAATTTTGAAAGTTATGTCTAGAACAACAAAGAAATTTTAAAAACCCAAAACTTTTGTTGTAAGAAAAAAAAAAATTTAAAATTATTTTAAAAATAATCTCATTTAGATTTCCACTGAATTTTGCTTACTGAAAAAATTTAAAGACAAAACCTGCTTCCCCTCAGTACTTGATAAGAGTTTAATTTCAAACTTGTGAAAATAGCTTTTATTTATTTATTTATTTTTATTTATTTATTTATTTTTATCACAAACCAATCATCCACATCCATGAACAGGGTTAGGGAAACAATGATGGTATTGGATAAAATCAGTGTTTTTCTTGCCCTCTGCTCCCATTCCTCACCAGGCCCTCCCAACCTGCCACTCTCCTCGGTGATGCAGGAATGGAAACTGGCTGAGATGAAGGGCAGATAGATTTTTCCACCCAAACAGAAAACAATTTGTTAGAATGATCCCAAAGGAGAAAAGAAATCCATACGAGAAACAATCTTTTCTCCCTCGGTGTTTCACATGGAGAAACATATTTTCAGCCGGTTCAGCCAGCCTAGCGTGTTTGTGTGTGTATATTTAGGAATAAACTCAGCTCCTAGAGGCCATCTACCCTCTAGAGCTTCAGTTTTAGGTTCAAGAGGTAGGGAGAGGTAAAACCTGCAGTGATCACAACCACTTGAGTGAAAACCAACACTTTATGCTGCATTTAAGTGGGACGGCTGAATTTTTATTCCTAGATTTGGCTTTGGCTTTTGTTCAACTATCAGTAATATTCTAAAGTGATTCAGTTTTAACACAATTTGGTGGTTTAGGTTTTTATAACTGCAGTTTGAAAATGAAAGACACACTTGTCTTCATAGGGATGGAGAAGAACTAACACGGAAGCCTTTTCCAAATCTTTTGGCTTCCAGAACAGGGCCAAACTTGTTTTGGGTGCCTGGTGTACATGGCCTGTGCTCATCCTTACTTGTACAACACCTGACTGACATTTTTAATTTGTTTTGCAAAGAACAAACTAAATCCTATTTTATTTTGGGCAGAACTGAATCAGCAAGAGAGGGACTGCATTTTCTGAAAGCTCTAGCACAGAGTTCACAAAATACAACATAAAAATTCTTTCTTGGTGCTCTCATACTGATCTCAACAGCTCTGTATTTACAATAGCATTTTTTTCCCTTTTTCTTATTTTTATATCCCTTTGTCTTATATACAAAATAGCAACAAGGATGCTGCTTGAAGGCAACCGTTTTTATCAAGATTTCCTAGAAGTCCAACATTTACAGAAAGCCTAAGAAGGTCATATCCAAAGAACATTACCTCTCTCTGTTATCCCTTTTAGGTACATATCAGGCATTTCATAACTTGAAGAGACAGATCATGAGCCAGATACTTTAAAACATATACTAAAAAATGCCCAAGGAGCTAGGGCCTTTCCAGCAACATATCTCATTTCTGTTTGCCTATGCAAAAAGTAGTTTTATTCTCAGTTGGACAGTGGGAGCAGCAAAAATTGCACACACACATATAATGCAGACAAAATTTACGAACTTAAAATACTTACTTGACAGGAATGAAAATCTTCCACAGTACATTAAATTTCATTCAAAACATGCCACTTGACTCTGTTGGAATCCCTAGACATCCAGGCTTGTTACCACTGACCCTGTGTTACCCAGCAGCACAGGGTTAGAGCATTCAGAGGGAAATTTGTGGCACTGGAGGGAAAGGCAACACTGCTATTCTCCTGAGGTCTGTGAATTTAGTTCCTCAGTTTTCCATTTCTACCCTTCCCTCCTCCTACCCACCCTGAGCAAACTAGTTTGATTTGACTCTAATGCACAGCTTATTCGGGGTAACAAAAAACAGGATTTCGTCAAATTTATTCTTCACTGGAAAACATTCAGCATCTCCTGAAAAGAGTGGCCAAGAGGGGCCTCTTTGTGGGGCTCTAAACGGTGTACTCAGAAATAAAAATCCTAAGTGCCCTGATTTTGTGGCTAGAGATCAACTCCAGGATCAGTTTGCCTCAGTTTGTGTTTCCAATACTGGCTAAAACAAAAAGAAAAACCAAAACCCCAAAAAACAGGTATGGTGGCTGTGTGGCAGGCAGTGCAAATGGGCTGATTTATCCAGACTGAGACTCTTGCTGGGGGAAATAAATAATGATGTCCTGCCCAGGGCGGGCATAAGGACTTGTGTAGCACAACTCATCCTCTCCCACATGAACTGCACACTTTTCAGGAGGTTCACATCGTTTTCTCTGCGGGCCTGGCTCAGACAGGAGTTTGGGCTGTTGGGCAGCTCCACTGTCACCATTTCCGAACATCCCTTTCCGGGGCCTGTCCCACCTCTCTCCTGCTTGCCCTCCAGTCCCAGCAGAGAACAGATGTGGCAGCTCCAGGCTTCTCCCTGGCTGTCCCCTCCACCCCACAGGGTGGCACTGGCAGAGGTGCCCATCCTGCTTGGATGGGACGTGGGACTTCAACACCCTCAGCTGCAGGAAGCCCATGGACTGTGCCATGATCGCCACAGGAGATGTCTTAGAGAGGCTTTCCCAGTCCTGCCTGGTGTCCTTTCTGACACCTGTCCGGCTGGGATACAGGGCTTTAAACGGCCAGCACATGGGCACAAACCCAGGAGCAGCTGTCTGGAGGTGGCTGGATGGGCTTTGGGACAGGGGTGGTGACCTGGGAGTGTTTTACTGGGGTGCCCGTGGTGCTTCCTTGGAGGTGATAGACACCTGGAGCACTAAAGCCAAGGTAACCCTTAGCAATTCAACAGAACAGCAAAGACCTTATCAAAAGTATCTTGCTATATGCATCATTCCCCACTTCCTGCACTCTGGGTGCATCTCTAAGGATGCCTCACCAGCAGGAATCACAAAGCAATCAGTATCTGCCCGTCAATATTAGCAACACCACGGCGTGTAACAGCACTTATCTCTTGTCTGTGAGACACCTCAAACGATTGCACGCCTTGAATGCTCTACCAAGTAAGTCTATGAAATAAATGTGCTAAGGTTTCTAGACAAGACGATCTTCCATTCTTCTTTCATGGAAAATGTGTGGCACACCTCGCCTGTAAACCCAAGCCCCGGTGGCTATGCTTTCAACTTCCATGGAGGCTGACAGTAAACAGAAAGTTACATACAAGGCCCAAGCAGCAGCTACAAAATTGCAAAGGCAGGCTTCAATTCATTAAAATAAAATTTTAAGCAGAAAAGTAAATTTTGCAGGTGCTAACCATCATAGAGTTTTTCTTAGTTGAGAATGAAAAAGTACATAAGAACAAAAGTCAACAATCACATTTTTCTTAATTTCATATACCAGTGCATTACACAAATGACTGAGTCATTCCTTTCTTTTGTAGGCAGTGTGAAAGTTGTTAATTTACACTCTTCACAGAATCACAAAATGGTTTTAGTTGGAAGGGACCTTCAAGATCATCTAGTCTCAAGCCCCTGCTGTGGACAGGGATACCTTCCATTGTATCAGGTTTCTCAAAGCCCCACCCAGCCTGTCCCCGAGCACTTCCAGTGATGGGGCATCCACAGCACCTCTGGGCTGTATGTTCCAGTTTCTTACCAGCCTCTATCTGATTTGAAGCAACCCTCTTTCAGTTCAAAACCCTTAACCTGTCACTACAGAACCTGGTAAAAAGTCTCTCACTTCACCTTTGTTATAAACACCCTTTAGGCACTGGAAGGGGCTCTAAGGTCTCCCTGGAGCCTTCTCTTCTCCAGGCTGAACAAGCCCAACCCTGTCAGCCTTTCTTACCAGGAGAGATGCTGATCATCTTCACGGCCCTCCCCTGGACTTGCTCCAAACAGGTCCATGTCTTTCTTGTGCTTGGGACTTGAGAGCTCCACTGCAGTAAATGGAGGTTCACAGGGTCTGTAGAGGGGGAGAATCATCTCCCTTGACCTGCTTTATGCAGCTTTTTTCAGTTCCTCCTTGTTAAGTGACAACAGCACCAGACCACACTTCTCCCTTTATCATCTCCCATGGTACTGAGCAAGTGTCCACAGCAAAATTAGAGCAAGAGAAGATTCAGGGTTTTTGGGATTTTTTGTTTGCAAGCTTCTTCCAGAAACCTCCATCATCTCTTTTTAAGTAGATTTCTAAGTTTTATAAAAACAAACCCAAGGATATTAAGTCTTCACCAATTACCTCTACAAAAATAACAATGTTCTTTTTATAGCAATTGTGACAAATACTTGCTGCATCTCAGCACACAATATGCTCCTGCTGCAAGCACCTGTCAGCTTTCACAAAGAATCTCAACACGGGGACTATGTGTGTTTTCACTGAAGATGTTAAGGCAGTTTAGGGCTCTAATAATTGAAGCAGGTTTATCACAGAATCATAGAATGGTTTGGGTTGGAAGGGACCTTACAGATCATCCAGTTCCAGCCCCCTGCCATGGACAGGGACACCAGTTCCAGCCCCCCCACTTCAAGTCCCATCCAACCTGGCCTTGAACACTTCCAGTGCTGGAGCAGCCACAGCTTCTCTACCAGCCTGTGCCAGGGGCTCACCACCCTTACAGCAAAGGATTTTTCTCCCTAAAAGTTCAATTTATTCTAAATCCTAAATAACCACAATACAAATCCCTTGAGGCAAACTATACTGGCCACAGAGAAGGGACAATGACTGCTAACAAGACAACACACCAAAGTGACATTTACTTTTTTTTCCTGAAGAGTATTGTGAAAATTAACAAAATTCTTATTCAGAAGATTGAAGATAATGTACTGCCTATGATCAGAGCCTTGTGGTAATCAAGATGTTTATTAGGATGTGGTAAACAAACCATCCTCAAGCCCGTGAACACAAATACCCACGTATTTATAATACAAAATAAGAATGTTGCCATCTGATAACTTGTAAAAGAAAGAAATTAAAGAAACAAGCACATGTAGGAGAAAATAAGTAAAGAGTATATTGCTTTAAAACTCACTGGACAAAATGCATTACCTGCCATGTATTAAAATCGAGTCATATCATAAATGGACTGGCTTCATTGAACAGAAATGATGAGGGGAAATTAAGTCTCTGGTTTGTCAACAAAGGAAAAAGCAGGTTATCCTAAAGAAACAATGAACAGAATAAAGAGTTCAAGAGTGTGAAAAGCTTATTCATTCTTTTTCACTGAATGAATAGGAAAACAGATTAATTCTGGGAGCAGGTCATGAGACAAGCTGCTTACTTGCACTTCACAAACCCTGTGTCCCTACGATCCCTGATGAGCTCTCCTTAGGCAGCTTCTCCAGTGTGCTCCATGAGCAAAGAGAAATAGTGTGCTTGCTTGGAGTCTAACTGAAGCCACTCCACTAGAAACCCCCCTCGTGTTGTGAAAGGTTATCATCCGTAAGGAATCACTTCAGTAATGTCATCATGAGATACATCACAATAATCTCTGCCCAACATCTGAAAACCTAAGCTGCCAGAAAATCAAGTAAATAAGTGGAAGAGACAGGAGCTGAGCAGCTACTTGGACTCACTTCCCTCTCCTAAAGCAATGCCAAGCAGCTTTGTGAATGCTGGAAAGATGTAGCATGAAGAAGCTATCGTGTGACTCACCACTGTATGATGCCCATCACAAGTGTGAATAATTTCTTAATAAGCGGTGAGAAATCAAAGCAATACCAGTAAGAATCCAACAGCTGCACCAAGCATAAAATTTCTGTACCTTGCATGGCACACAATTCAGCAGAACAAAGGTTCTGATGTACGCAGTCCTTTAATCTGTTATGTCTCTACCCATCTGCTCGTATACATGGGGCCCCAAGATATTTTTCTCCTCCCTTCAGCACACTGGCTACTCACACACGTGGCAGGGCACATGGCAGGCTCTGCTGCTTCAGCCCTGTCCTGCACACAGGTCAGACTGCTCTGAGCCCTGCGATCCAAATCTTGAGCAAAGGGAAGGTGAGGGCAAGCTGGGAAAATCATGTGGCACAGGTGATAGCATCATTCCTCTTCAATTCTTGAACTATTAATATTAAACGTTTATAAGCGTGTAACAAATGAAATTGTTATTTGCAAAGTCTTTTTTTTCCAGCTAAGCAATATAATACATCAATGAATTAGCAAACAGAAGGAAGCAGAAAATAAATTAGAACATCATACTTGTGTTTACATTAAATGGCAACTGGTATTAATGTTTATACTTGGTTTACCTAGGGGCAACATCCTATATTTCATTATTCATCCATATTAATGAACCTTTTGTCCTTTAATTTTGATAAAGATTTTTGCCCACTACATAACTTGAGTACAATATTGCAAGGATGTTTTGAGAACGTCAAGGAGCTGAAACTGGAGATTGCCATTGACAAGGGAAGAGTATACCGCAGAGAAGACATGCCCTGTGTTTGTAAATAAAAACATGCAATTAAATGCCAACAGAAGTTATTTTACCTACTGTCATTAAATCCACCGTGAAGTAAATCCTTCCTTGCACCTCCTGACACCCGTACTCCAGCAGACACTCACAGAAGGCACCAGACAACCACTGGCACATCTGCATGTGTTAAGAGACTGTAGTGGTGGCTGCAGGCTTGGTAGAAAAGGAGGGTGCTGCTACCACCATTTGTTATATGAAATATCAAAGCTCCCATTCGGTGTGTTTCCTGCAAGAGAATGGTCTAATCACCAGAGGAATGGCTGCCATCCATGGGAAAAATAAAGAAAAAGAAATCCCCACCCACGGGGATTTTCAAGGCCTGCCTGCCGAACGCCCTGAGACAGCCTGGCCTGATTCCAGAGCTGGTCTTGCTTTGGGCACAGGCTTGGACCAGAGATCTCCTAGGGACCCTACCCACCAGAAGGATTCCATTAGAAAGGAAGCATAGGAACGAGGAGCCATAAAGCCTTTTGTTGGAACTGTGAAAAATAAGGGAAAGCAAATAATATGAGTACCTATATGCCTGGTGTAGTAATCTCACAGAACACGAGGAACACTCATGTTCCAGAGTACATTACCAAGGGTTTTCCACACTCAGCAGTTAAAACTTGCAACAGATTGCACAAAAACTTGAGTGATTTTTAAAAAGAGAAAACAATCCTTGATCTATTCTTGCAAGGAAATAAAGATGACAATTATTAAACACAGGCATGGGACTTGGGATCCTAACTTGAGGAAGACATGGAGCCACAAGTAAATTCCAGAGCCCTAAAGAGGCAGAACTTGTGTCATGCCTTTATCTTCATTTTCTTTAAGATTTCATTCAGACGGAATACAGACTGAGGAGCTGTGTCATTTTTGGATTCCTTCCATGGTACCCAGCTCTTCCAATGGCAGCACGTGAGAAGCCAGCACATACCACTGCTCCCCTGAGGCCAAGAGCCTAGAAATTCACTGCGGCATCATCCAGATTTTGAGGACACTGCGGTACCAGTGCTTGACACCAAAACAAAGACCAAACAAATAAATAAATAAATTAAAAGCTGTATTGTTTCTGCTCACCTGCAGAGCTCTTTTTAATGTTGTGCTGGTTTGAAACTAAACCAGGGGAGAAATTCACCCCCGCACAAATGCGGATGCGGAGCTCTTTTTAATGTTGTGCTGGTTTGAAAGTAAACCAGGGGAGAACTTCACCCCCGCACAAATATCTTGAGAGAGATTTCAGGTCAGAATTACAATGGCAAGATTACAATAAATGCAACGATAGAGGAGCCATTGTGGCCCTTTGGCAGAGGTGACCCCTTAGCCTGGGTGTAGTTATCACACGCAGGGTTTGCCTCTTCCCCTCATCCCACACCCAGTTCGCAGCCGGAGGGGCCGGGTGTGCCCTGGGCAGCTGTTGCAAACGACCCACCTTTAACAGGAAGGATGTAGATGGGAGCAGAACACACAGTTTGGTTATGGTTGCACCCCACACCTAAACCGGGACAAAGGTGGGGTTTTTTTAAACACCATTTATGTCTAAATAGGTAAATAGGAAGAGGAGCTTTACAAACTCAGTTTTAGGTTGCATAGGATAGGTTTTAGGTAACTAAATTACACTCTGGAGTGCTAAACATTGCTATGTTTTTTTCTTAGACTGTTTAATTGGATTCCCTGGACCACAGTAGCCTGGCTCTGGAGTCAGAGGTGACTGCTGTTAGAACATCAGAAAGCAAAGCAGGTTTTTTAATCATATATAGTAACTCAGTAACTTTTTGGTGGAACCAGATATAAAAAGACCTATTTAACTGACATATGACAGCTGAAGGTAGAGAAATTCAGGCAAAAAAGCACATCTCGTAGATGAAGGGTATTCATTCTATGTCAAAGTAAGTCTGTAAATCAACATTAAATTCTTAGAAGGTATGTTCAGGCAAAAGGTAAAGGTTTGATGCAAAAAACCCTGCGATAAAGCTATGGACTGAGTTGTGCAAGATGGTAATTTTTTCCAGAAATGCCTTCCAGGGCATTAGTCATTTTGCTAGCAGCAGTGTCACCACCACCAGACCACTACCCTTAAAACCTGTACAAAACAGAATTTCAACTAAAAAACAATACTCAGACCTTTACTTCACAGACTGATCCATTTTTCACAACCTAATCCGTGAAAGAAATAGATCAAATGCCCTCTTGTTTGATCCTTTCTAAATCCTATTTTTCTCATAAGGAGTCCATTCCCGTTTATTCTGTGAATATCCCCAAACAGCTCACCGAGCCAAGGAGTACAAATATCCCTCCTCTACTCCTTTTGTCTTCTTTTTTCATGGGGCTGGGCACAGGCTTTTTAATTGAGATCCAGGCTCCCTGCAGGCTGCCACCTTGCTCAATAAACGTTTGTCTGAGCAGCCTCTCATTATTCACAGCTTCGGGTAAGTCCATCTCCATTAGTGCTTATTAAGCCACAAACAGGAACTTCAAACACTATTGTATGGATTCTGTCTCTAAAATAGTCCTTAACCGTATTTTGGCCCTTTTTTTTTTTTGCTCTGTGTGCCAGAATTTGCTCTGTGTGCTGACTTTGGGACAGAATTCTATCCTTACCTGTGCTCTTGTAGTGAATTTTGATTGTGTCGTGATATTTTTGTAAAATAATCACTGTGTAAGTATGAAAGATATCAAACCTATCAGTCCTGTTTTTGACTCAGGGCAAGACCATTGTTCTCTGCAAACTCTTCTATGCTTGGGTCAGGCATTATGCCAGTGACAAAATTTTTTTAAAAATTATCACAACATTGTGCCTCATAGAAATCTTTCTTTTGTACTTAACGCCAGAGAATATTGCCTGTGTATTCCTAAGGTAAAGACTGGAGGTGCTTGGTACAGACGTCCATATTCTGTTACAAAAGGCAGTTTGCAGTGTTTCATTTCATTCTTTTATGTTCCCACTTTCTCTGAGGGTATTTCTTGATATTCCATTTCGTCTGAACATAGAAGAGTTGTAATTCCGAATCGGTGACTATGCTACAAGTTTCCTGGTTCATACAGCATAAGGCAAAAGAAGTCTTGTGCATATGCTTTAGCTAAAAATGTTGACATTATAGATCCTAGAGAATATGCAATTTTAGGATTAAAGAGCACAGCAGAGATTTCTCAGGATGCAGGTATATACATATCTATATTTTCTTCAGTACCACGGTGGTCTGAGGTTGCCCCAGGCCTTCCCATCTCTACTATCACTTCCAGCTCCTGCATCATGGCTTATCACCATCTCAAATATTACCATGAAATACGAGATCATGTTGGAATCTCTGTAAGCACAGCATTCCACTTTCAACGGGGAAAAAAAGGCCCTGTCTGGTGCTGATCTCTCCAGTTGCAATGGCACGCCCGAAAGGGCAGCCAGCTTCCAGAAAACACGCAGGGCAAGGGAGGGCTCAAGCCTCCTAAAACCGCTTTGCCTCTGGAAAAAAGGGTTTTAAGAGATGTGATTCATTCTGAACACTTTACATATGGTGTCTCCAACAACATGATTCAGCTGGAAACATTAAAATTAGGAAGATAAAATTAGAGTTTAGAAATGTCCAGTTCAATAATGGTGTTTACAACAGCAGATGAAAGCCCCCTCCTTTATGCCTGTTTCTGTACACCAGTAAAGCTGCTGATTTAGCAAAGTAATTAAACCATGCCTAATTTTAAGCATGTGAGGAGTCGCATGGGGTTCAAAGAGATTATTCATACGCTTAAGTACATTGCTGAATCAGTGCTGAAATGAAAATAGTTACAAAATTACAGGATTATATGAACATAGAGTTGCAAATGTGATGTTTAGAAGAGAAAGTCTAATTTACAGGATGATAGGAACATTTAATTGCAGCTTAGAGATGAAAGGAAATCCACAGCCATAAATGATGATACAAAGCACAGCATGTCTTTTACAGTCGCTGTGACATCCTGAACTTGGAGAGCTTAAGCTGAGAACCCAAGCAGGTGTACGTACAGCAGAGTGCTGCAAATTTTCACATACAGCCTATGTATATATTCCCTCCTCTACCTGTGCACTTCTGAATAAAAATCTCTGCTTTTCAGATTCTTTGGTTTTCGCTCTAACCCAACAGCAGTTTCGTTGCACTGTAATAAGGTTGTAACTGAATCATTTCACAAATCATTTCCCCATCCCAGCTATAGGATCAGAAATCTCTAGCAAACTGCTGGGCTATGTTGCCATCCTCTGTTTTCAAGTCATCTATCACTGATTAAACCAGGCACCTGTGTCCACACTCACAGATTTTAGGGACTTACAATCCAGAGCCCCAAATCTCCCAACAGCTGAAGGCAGCCCTGCTTTGCAAGTAGGGACTATTTCATGTGGCAGTAGTGGGTGACATGAGAGTCTCTCTCGTTCCACAGCACCTTTCTCTTAAAGGCTTCCACCTTTTCTTCCTGCAGGGAAGGACAAGTGGCTCATGAGGCTGCTGAGCTTTCTCTACTGCAGAAGGCAACACGATGTGCTCAGGCAAAACCTTCACAGAGGCTGCTTTAGTCCTGCAAGCGAGGACTTTTAGTCCCCATGAAGCAAGGGGAAGTGCATCTTCTGCTAACCCAGTAAGCTAAAGATTAGCAGAGAAAACCTCTGTGTGCTTGCATCCCACTCCCTCTGGATTTCACATCTTCTGAAGGGGGAAGTCTGCAATGACACACTGAAAGCGTGGCCCCAGCCCATCTCCTGAGTCCCGTGCCTGGCCGCACGCTGCTCTCAGCCCGGGCCATTTAAGGCAGAGGCTGCAGAATGCGAGTCCACAGCTGACCTGTCCACAGCTGTGTACACCCAGCCTCCTCAGCTGGGGACTGGAGAGGAGGTCAGCAGTGTCCCACAGCACTCACGAAACTGGCAGCTGTGGCTACGCGTAACAAGTTGTAAGGTTCTCTTCCCACTGCTGTTTCTTCTCTTTTTAATTCCTCACCGCTGCTTAACACCAACACCATGCTGTCACACACAGCAATTTTTCAAGGGGTTCAGCTGTGGACGGGCCAGTGCTCTGCTTTACAGGCCAATATGGCGTGGAATAAACATTGCTAATCTATGTATGTGTGGGGGTAGAATAAGACAGGCAAAGCCTACAAGAAAATCTGGTACATTAAGAAGAAGCAGCAATTGAAACACACCTTTGTTTGGTTAGCAGGCAAAACAAATTTGGGGCGGTTTTATGAGAACACCGGATGTGTGATACTTATTTTTGTTTGCTCTTCAATTCTACTGATTGCATGATCTGAAAGAACACAGGACTATGAAAGCAGCCCACAACAGTAAACCTGTAACAACTTAATAATAAAGGCATAAACCCCACATCGATATGAAACCTGCTTGCAGAAAATCTTGGTAGTGTTAAGGTTTATCATGCCTCACAAAATGGTTTACCAAACATATAAACATGCAGGAATACCAGCACTGATCACCAAGATCAACAGTATTCAAGACAACTGTTTTCTTTGATAAAACAGAAATACTCCAAGCTTGCTGACAGATATAGGATGTTTCACCCTTTTAGAAGAGCAGTGTCAATTTTCCGCCGTTTAAACCAAAGTTCTTGAAGAACAACTGCTGTTTTAAAAGACAGAAACAATTTACTAAGTTTCAGAGGACAAACTTTGCACTGCAACTTGCTTTCATAGTCCTTGTTACACTACTGAGACTTCAGTCCTAAGTATCCTCTGTTCCTGAGACAGAGGATCACATTCACCTGTGGAATTCCTGAAGCTACAGACTCATGACCATGCTGTGAGAGTAAATCTCTGTGCTTGATATTCTGTCTTCCCCGCACTGTGCCGTGTAAGAACAGATGATTGAATAGATGATAGGCACTTCCCTCCGCTCAAGAGTATTTTTTCTCAGATATGTGAGAAAAAGTTTGTCAGGATTTCCTGGCGGACTGGAACTCCTGAGAAATTAGGTAAATCTAAGAATCTGCATAGAGGTGATCTCTTGCAATTTCCATCCCCTGCCTTTGCCACCTCTAAAGAGTGCAAAGGTGTCAGTTTTGCTGGAAATAAATTGCTTATTATGCTTGGGGAAAAAAAAAAATTAAATCAAAGCCAGACTGGAGCAGCAGGAGCTCCTCAGCAGGGGAGGACTGTAGGAGACCACTCAGCACAGGCTTTCTGCCAAAACCTCACAGCAGCTCCATGAAACAGGAATTTCTCCAGGCACCCGTGCACACACACACAGATCTTTATTGAAATGTGATGTGACCCTTGCTTACATTCTAAGCTTGCAACCAAACCAAGAGGCCTTAAAGCAGCTGAGCCTGCCCAGAAACAAGACCTAGGGAGTTCAAAGAAAGGGCTTTTCAATGTTTAAAGAACCCCTAATTGTCTGATACTCTCCTGAGTATCAGACTGGATAAATTTAGTGTCTCAAGCCATTGTTGGGGTGCTTGGAATGCCTGTCTGTGTGTGGTGGGAGGGGCAGATCAGGTTCTGCAAAGGTGAGACAGTGAAATGCCTGCCCCCAGACCCCCCCTCCCAGTCGTTGGCAACAGAAACCAAATGGCATTTTCTGGTCAGTCAGGAAACAAGGAGAAAGTTTTGAGGTCAATCGCAGGTGACTTCCGCAGCTCAGTTTTAAAGCACCAAGTAACAATCCCCTGCAGCCTGAGGCCTGCAAACACTGAAGAAAATATAAAAAAAAAAAAAAAAAAAGAAAAGAAAAATGGTTCATTTGAATTTGTTCAAGCAAGCAGTTTCTGCAAAAGAATGCTTATGTCTCATGAGCAAAGAGGAAAAACACAATTTAATGAGCTTCACTCATGAAGGAAGGGTGGCTTCCACATTGGGAAGCTAAGTATACTCTCCTTAGGTGGGCTCTGATAGCAAATGATCCCTTAGGCTAGTGTCCCTGTTCTAGGGGCTGGTTCCCCCTTGCCCCAGAAACATTCATCCCACTAAGAGCCTCAGGTGAATTAAAGGTGCATTGCAGAGGTTGGGTTTTTGTTTCGTTTTTTTTTGTTCCGAGTTATTTTCTGAAAGTTAAAAACATGTGCTGGTCTTCATGCAGTAACAAAACACACCCATTGAATCTTTCCTTATTTTTTTTCTAGTGCTAGCACTTCTTTAGATTTAAAAATAACTAAAGCAGCAGTTTTAATAAAAATTGGCAAATTACAAACAAATCTCTCAAAGCTACGTATGTTAAGCTAAGAATCTGTAGAAACACAGCAACCTTGCAATCTTTTGGTTTATTTCAGCAAGTCCTGGTTTAAAGCTCCTTACATAGTTTAAGTAATTGGATAAAAAAATTGTGTAACAGCCCTAGTTCCTTTGTGAACTCAGATACACTGGAAGCAATTTCTATGACAAAAGTGTTAGCTGAAGGAAGAAAGGGAAATTCATCACGTGAAATGTTCTTGCTCTAACTCGGAAATACCCATGGTAGATAATCCCATCATCAGATCTCGATGATTTGATTACTGAATATCAAAGGTCCAACATAAATTACCTTCCTTCTGCAAAAGAGTTAAGTTTTCTGCATAAGAGTTAAGTTTTCTGCTCTGGGATTAGAATAAGTGGTTTTTAGAAACTAACAAGCTTTGTGGAGAGTCTGGTATTTCTATTTTTAGTGAGCTTTCTTCAACCTCATGAGAATGAGCCTGCAGAATCCCAACTGACTGCAAAAGCCTTTAACTGATCCTCAGGGAAACCCTTCCAACTCGGCAGGTGCCTTGATTAGCAAAGGGCACTCAAGGAAACATGATCACCAGCTTTGCCTGGAAATTTTGCTCTAGATTTCAGCAGAAGATAGGTGAGCAGTGCACCAGCAGGTGAGGTAGCAAGGGACTCATAGAGGGGCTTGGAACTGAAGGCATTTTAAAGATATTCTCGTTCCACCCCCCTGCCATGGGCAGGGACACTTTTCACTATCCCAGGTTGCTCCAAGCCCTGTCCCACCTGGCCTTGGACACTTCCAGGGATGGGGCAGCCACAGCTTCTCTGGGAAACCTGTGCCAGGGCCTCACCACCCTCACAGGGAGGAATTTCTTCCTAATATCCAATCTCAACCTACTTTCTTTCAGTTCAAAGCCATTCCCCCTTGTTCTATCACTCTATGGCCTTGTAAAATGTCCCTCTATGCCTTTCTTTTGGATCCTCTGTAGGTACTGGAAGGCTGCTCTAAGGTCCCCCTTTTCTGACCTTCCTAAACCATCTGTATCCTTCGCTTCCAACACTCCAGTCATAGGAGTTATCCTACCATATCTCGTAGCTCTGTTAATCCCTACAATCATGCTAATATAATATTAGTCATTATAGTGCTTATCATTTTGTAGGCAGGCTGGTTTTCTCCATTTTTATATGTCTATTTTAGGAGAAGATTAAAACCTTCATGAAATAAGACCTGATGAAAAGTAAATAAAGTCCTTTATCAGTTCTGGATTCATTCTGCCTCCTTAATCGTAGTTCTATTTCCAGTTTACATCTGTCAAAGATCAAGTCCTATCTCAGCAGATTAAAAACCAACGAGGCCAACACTGAGACACTTATCACGCAGGGTGTGTGAATTTGTGTCTCCAGTGACTTTTCATCTCAGCCTGCAGCGGTGCATCACCCGTGGTTGCTGCTGCAGGATACGGGCAGAGCAGGCATCAACAGCCAGCAACCTCCCAGAGTGGTATCCCAGAGCAACCGCAACTTGAACGTCTCTCAGGAAGAATGGATTAAGCTTGTGACAAAGTTCCCCTCAGCAAGACACATCTCGGCAGCCAGGAGCTCTTCCTCCAGCAAATCACAGAGTCCATCTTCCCTTGGTTTCGACAAGTTATCAACATTGTGTTATATTTGGCTGTGTGGCAGCATCTCTGGGAGTTGCAGTGGAGCTCTGAGCACATCCAGCCAGGAGATAAATGGTGCCTAAAATGCCATAAAATCTCCTATGAACACGCTGCTGAGCTGTGCAGCAGGACCATCTGAGCTGCAGGTGAGAGCTTTGAAAGATCTTGGTGTTCCAGGTGGAGACTGGCCAACAAAGTTATCCCCTTCAATCTGCAAACCTCTGGGTGTCAGAGGAAGCCCAGGCTCTGCAGGGACAAGGGAAAGGCCTTGACTTCTTGTAGCTGCCCCTGATTGCACTTCAGGGACACTGTTCACATCCTTGTCTTTCAGGAGAAGTGATATCAATTATAGGTAAAATAACACAGTGTATGAGCAGAGTAGAGATTACACACCCTTATAATGCACTTCTGTTCCAGGTAAGCTCTATGATGTGTTTTGAGCTGCCCTCCACAGCCCCCACCCCAAAGCCCAAATTGGAATTCTTTCTCTGAAGCTTTCATGAATCTCTCCTCATTTTGTTTGTCTATTAGGCCACAGCAGCTTTGCTCACCAGCACAAAGTAACATACCTCAAGAATCCATTTTACTTTGGATTTCATTTAAGTAGATCTTCCAACAGCTCCAAAGAGCTCAATCTTACAAGAGACTGTTCTGCCTCTCAAAATTTGAGTGAGGTGTGCTATGCCAGCAAGCTTTCTTTTGAAATTACAGCATGGTTTGCAGTTAAAATTTTTAATGACAACTGCTTCTTAAGCATGGGAGAAATTACAGAATTAGAGAGATGAGCAATGTTTTCTTGTCTGTCATGGTGACAGAAACTGCATAGGCTGAGCATTTATATACCAGAACACTGTAAATTCCATGCTGATTTACAATACAGTAAATCGAGAGCACTGTTGTTACCTGGAGCACCTCTGGGTTTTGGAAGCTTTATGCCCCCTTACAGCTAGATTATCAGTATATTGTGCAAGGAACTGGGGTTTGTGTGCGAAACATCTGACTCCAGCAAAGTCAGTGAAACTTTTGGAATGAAGTTGATTTTTTTTTTTTTTTGGATAGCCAAGGTTTCGCCCCACTTCCTTACTCCCATTATTATGGACTAGGATAGCAACAGAGCCAGCCCAGCTCCATACTCACATGAATACAGTGCTGACCCATGAAAGCCTCACACAAAGAGGAACATCCTGCAGAATGTGCCAAAAAGAAAACGTGTCGTGCTGACGTGCCACAGAGTCCCTCAAAGTGCACTCAAAAAAGTTCAGTTGGGTTTCTTTCAAGGATTAAGAGCCTGCAGAGCCTCTTTTGATGGCTGACTAGTGCTGATTTCCAGAAATGTTAAGTCACGTATCCTCTTGGTTTCCCAGCTTTTCTCACTACAAGCTGTCACTTACTCCCACCTCACAAGCACATTGAGAAACTAAACTGATTTTTCAGGTATGTGCTGGCCATGGAACTGAAGATATATGTGCATGGCAAGTTATTTCACATGAGCTGAAGATGAGCAACAGGACTTTTTCCTCTGTGAAAAGTGCCCAGCTGCTGCACTCAGCTTGTGTCAAAATCTATTCCACACAGGTTGAGATTTCCTTTGTTGTAGCTTCTGGACAGTTAATGGTTAAGACAAGAAAGACTAACACTATTTTGACTACATGGCATCCTTTAACATTCTCTTTTAGGAGACTGAGTATAGACATATGAAGGATTTTTTTGCAGACCATTAAGTGCTGTCCCAGACAGCAGTGCTGTCCCAAAGAAAACATTCTTGTCTGTTCCCTTCTAGAAATAGCTGATATCTGAGGCAATGAGAGCAAACTGCCTTGGATCAATTTAAAGTTGAAACCAGTTCAGCTAGACCAGTGAAAAGGCTATATTCATCCCCATTCTGAATTAAAGTGGATTTTTTTTTTTTAACAGTATGATAGGTTGGAAAGTCCTTGCTCTCTAGCAAGGAAGTACCAACAAATCAGAAATGCTAAATGCAAAACATCCCCTTGAATTTACAAAGTAGGTTTCCTGTACAACACATTAGTTGCAAAGTGTATACAAAATCACATGAACTCGTGCAAGATTGTTTGGGATTCTGAGCCTTTTTTTTACATTGTGGTATTTGGAAAAAAATCCAGTGTAAGAAGAGTTAACACAGTAATTAAATACTTCTTTTAGGCTTCTTTACAGACTTCTTCCTCTCTGCAGTCTTATGAGCACTGCTGGAAAAGCTGGATTATGATTTTGTTATTTTCCAGTCCCTCGGAGTTTTCCCTTTTCCCTGGAGTCATATTATTTACAATGAGAATCCATGAGAGAAAGCCCTCAGTAAAGCCAACACTGAAAACATGCAGCCTGGTCCCCTGCAAGGCCTTCCACAGGCATCACTCCCTCCTGCTGAGCTCGTGAGGGACACACGGTCAGTGGGAAGATTAATGTTCCAAGAGGCTTTTTAAGAAAAGGAACAGGGCAAGATATTGGCACATGTTTTGTATATGTTTGGTTTAACGAGTAAGATAATCCAAATAAAGCCTTATGGCCCCATATGCTTAAAATAAAGAATTCAGTGTTAAGAAAACTTGATACAATTTCAACTGAGAAAGCATATCCATCACTATCACTGCATTTTATGCATGCAGATGCAGAGAGATCTAATCAGTGGCTGAAGCCATGCTGTGCCAAAGACGAAAATATTATTTTTACTAGATTTCAGGGATGTAGCAAAAATTTGTTTTTCTGGGAAGTTCTTTTACAACATCTTATAATGAAGCTAAGAGGCTCCCGTTTCTGCGCTTCAGAAGGATTAAATCCTCTGAATTGGAAGTCAACCACTGAGCTGTGCTGTGAGTTTGACGGCAAGCCTGGCTCGGAATGCAGTAGTTCTGTGTCTCAGTGGGATACAGTCACATTTGTAACCCTGGCTGCCTTTAAGATGTCGCAGTGTTGGCTTTGTGCTGCCATTAAACAGCAGCTGTGTGTTTCTAGGTGTCTGACAGCCACTCGAAAGTCAATTTGTAGTTGTTTATGCCTATTCCACTAGAGCTTGCAGCATTAGCAAAAGGGACAGCAGCAAAGACGTAGCACAGCATTCCCAGTGGCCCATGAAAGGGAGGCAACGGGGAGCTGTTCCCAGCCATCCTGCATTTCCACTTGGCAGGGCTTGGACACACACAGAGGAATTCATTTGGATAGGGGCAAAAATCACTGAGAGGTGGACTGGCTTAGGATTCCGGGTAAGAACACAAAAATAAATTGGCGCCCTTGATTTATCCCTAAGATTTAGTCTGTATTCCCCAAACGCTTGCTGTATTTCAGCACTTCCACATTATTCTTACTGTTGTCTAGCCACCCCCATTTACTGCACTTTATCCTTTAGGGAAGAATTGAAACCAGCATCTCCACCTCTTCCCCTGCCTATAAAATAAACCCACAAACAAAAAATATATAAGTAGTTATAACTGAGTTTTACCTATCATATCCTTTCTGTTCTGCAAAGAGACACTGCCATTGTCAAGTCTGGGGTAACACTGTATTCAATTTCTTTTATCATAAGAATTCATACTTATAAAGTTTACCACAAAATCCATTTTGCTACTTGACAAAGGAATACACTCTATGATACAAGCTGGCTTTCATTTTAAGCTGTATTTGATGACTACATGTTATGAAGTGAGATTAAAATGGGAGAGGAGAAATGAGTGCAATGATTCCACTGAGCTTGTGGAGAGGTTGAAAAATGTCTACAGTCAGAAGCAAGGATTGACCAAGTCACTTTATAAAGTCAAACAGATGATTATGAACAAGTTATTCTACCTTGAAATTACCCTTCAGTCTCCTTCCAGGCCACGTTTGGCTATTCGGTGTTTGATTTTTCACACACCACCAAATGTATTATCTATATTTTCTGCCTTTTAATGTCACCCACACAGCCTGTGTAGGACACCACGTAACACCAACATGGAAGAGAGGAGGAGATAACTCTGCACCTCAAGAGAAGAACGTCTCAAAGCAGTATGAAATGCACTGACATGCATGCAGACCCCCCCTGAGCTCATTGATCCACCGACTGGACTCCAGGCGAGCACCTCGAGCACCAGCTGAACTCTAGGGCTGGATACACACCCCACGTGCATCCCACGTCCATCACGTGTGTTACACTCCAGTGTAGATCCCTGAGAAGAGTTCACTGTGTTTGTGAGGGCAAGAAGAACAACCCCTCTGTGTTCTGTCCCCAAAGCCCCTCATTTTCTTTGAGCAAAACTGCAGAGCACAGCTGTCCCACACTTTGACATAGTTCTAAATTGCCTCTAGTAAAAAACATATTAATACTCCAAAGTCACAGAATTTCTTCCTATTGTCACCTCCCACAAAAAATGTTGCTCAAAATAAAATAAGAAGAGCTTATAGCACTGGAGAGACAGAAGCAGACTTTTGCAGACAATAAGAATACCTCAAGAGGAGTAACATGAAATATAAGTACATATAAAGTAGCAGTGTGCTACACATAATGAAAGATGAGGAAAATCAGCCATTAACCAGCCATATTCCATCATTCCTAATCACCTTCTTCCAGTTCAAGGCTACTGTATCCCCATGATAAAGAAATCAGGCAAAGAGTGCAGGACACATGCATGAATGAGCAGGAAGCCCCCAGTAAATCTCAGATGCGAGAAAGAAAGCTGTGGGCTGTGGAAAAAGGGACAGCAGACGTGGAAGGACTATAGGAACATTATCAGAGTATGCAGGGGTGTGACGAGGAAGGTCAAGGCCCACCTGGAATCCAGTCTGGCAAAGCACATCAAGGACAACCAGAAGGGTTTCTACAAGTATATCTGCAGCAAAAGGTAGATTAGGGGAAATGTGGGGCTGCTGCTGAATCAGATGGTAATGGAAAACACAGAGAAGCTGTGTTACTGAATGCCTCCTTTGCCTCTAACCTCAGTGCTGAGGACAGCTCTTGGGAGCCTCAGACTTCAGAGGTAAGAGCAGGCCAGAGACAGAAAGACTTCCCCCTGGTTGTGGAAGGTGGGTTTAGAGATTGCCTAGGCAGACTAAACACCATGGGCCCTGATGGGATGCACCCACAGATGCTGAGGGAGTTGGCAGATGTTGTTGTTTTGCTGCTCTCCATCACCTTTGCAAAAGCAGTGAGAACAGGAGAGGTGCCTGATGACTGGAGGAAGGCCAGTATCACTCCCATCTTCCAACAGGGCAAGGAGGAGGAGCCGGCAAGCTGCCATCCAGTCAGCCTTACCTCCATCCCTGGAAAGGTGAGGGAGCAGGTCACTTGGGAGGTCACCACCAGGCTTGTAGAAGAAAAGGTCACCAGGAGTAGCCAGCATGGATTCACCTGGGGGGGAATCACACTTGACCAATCTGACAGCCTTCCATGATGGCATGGCAGGATGGTCAGGGAGGGGAGAGCAGGGGGTGGTGTCCACCTCCTTCAGCAAGGACTTTGACATTGTCTGCCACAACATCCTCGTAGGTGAGCTCAGGAGAGGTGGGTTGGATAAATGGACAGTGAGGTGGATCAAGAACTGGCTGAATGGCAGAGCTCCGAGGGTTGTGATCAGCAGAGCAGAATGCAGTTGGAAGTCTGTAGTCAGCAGCACTTCCCAGAAATCAGTATTGGGTCCGGTCTCATTCAACTTGTTCATCAGTGAGGAGGAAGGGATAGAATGTTCCATCAGCAAGCTTGCTGACAATCCAAAACTGGGAGGAGTGCCTGATACACCTGAAGGCTGTGCCACCCTTCAGGGGAACCTTGATAGGCTGGAGAGGTGGGCAGAGAGAAATCCAGTGAGGTTCAACAAGGGCATGCCTGGGGTTCTTCACCCGGGGAGGGATAACCCCCAGTGCCAGCACAGGCTGGGGCTGACCCGCTGGAGAGCAGCTCTGCTGAGGAGGACCTGGGAGTGTTGGTGGGTGACAGGCTGGCCATGAGCTGGCAGTGCCCCTGTGGCCAGGAGGGCCAGTGGGATCCTGGGGTGCATCAGCAAGAGCATGGCCAGCAGATCAAGGGAGGTGATGCTGTCCCTCTGCTCGACCCTAGTGAGGCACATCTGGAGGGCTGTGTCCAGTTCTGGGCTCCTCAGTACCAGAAGGACAAGGAGCTACAGGAGAGGGTCCAGCAGAGGCCATGAAGAAGATGAGGGGTCTGAGCATCTCTCTTACAAGGAAAGACTGCAGGAGCTGGGCCTGTTTAGTCTGGAGAAGAGAAGACTGAGAGGGGATCTCATTCATGCATACAAATATCTCGGAGGTGGGTGCCAAGAGGTTGGTGCCAGACTCTGTTCAGTGGTGATAGGATGAGGAGCAATGGCCACGAACTAAAACACAAGAAGATCCACCTCAACATGAGGAAGTTCTTTCCATGGAGGGTGCCAGAGCACTGTAACAGCTGCCCAGGGAGGTTGTGGACTCTATGGCCGGAGACATTTCAAACTCACCTGGACATGTTCCTGTGTTACCTGCTCTAGGAGACTTTGCCTCACCTAGGGGGTTGGACTGGATGATCTCCAGAGGTCCCTTCCAACCCCACCCATTCTGTGATTCCCGGTGTTACCATAGCAAACCTCACCATTTCCTTTCCAGTAACTGGAAGCTTAGCAGCAAATAAAACAGTAGCATTCACTCCTGAGTGAAGAGTCCTATCAAGGTGAAGGGATATAATCACAATGCTGCCAAAGCCTGATCTTGGGAGTATTCAAAGGGAAACTTTTTAGAAATACATCTGTCCTGCAAGATGTGCTGACTTCATCTAAATTAATCTCCTGCTTCTAATCTGTTTCTAGAAGATCCAGCCTCTAAGACTGTAATTTCTTATCTTGGATATAATGTGTCAGTTTCTTTAATGGCTGTCCCACCAACCCCACTAAAGGGTTGGTCATTCCTCCTTGCTTGCAATTTCAAGTTTTCTTCAATACTTAATGGTGCTTTCACCTTGATCCAGTATTTCCTCTTTTTCCAAAGATGCATTTACAGTAGGCAGCTGAACTTGAAGCTCAGATTCAATGTCCTGATGGTTGGAGAGGAAGAAAATTAAGGGGACCTTCCACAGTGCCAGGTCAACATACTTCAAGTAAATGCTTAAGTCTCATTAAGGTCTGTTTGTCTGCATAGAGAATGGCTCAGACCATTTCCTGGTTAAGTCCCTCAATCCTTCAGCAGCATTACTGCATGCTTCTCTTCTGCTTCCAAACAGCTCATCAGGAAGTACATTCAATCAACAGCTACATTCAAATGCCAGCTTTGCATTTAGAAAGTCTTCTTGAAACCACCCTTTGCATGCACCGTGAGAACTGAAGCCACGCAACAATTCTTTAACCAGTGTCTGGGTAAAGAGCTACTCACAAAACCGACCTGCAAACTTGTGGTGCTATGCACTTACTCAACACGAAGAAGTAGAGTAAGAACTTTACTTTTTAGAGAAGAACTCCAGCTATAGGGAGGAATCCTTAGTTTTTATTCTAGCATAAAATAGAAGCTCACAATACCCATCTATTTAAAACCAGCCATGATTACCAGCACCATGCATACACACTCTAAAGACATTATTCCCACTTATCAAAGCACTCCAATGGTTAATTGCACTACAGTAGTTTCTTTGTCTTTTCTATGAAGTCACATAGTATTTTGATGTCTAATTGTTAGAAGTGAAATCTCCATACTTATACATTTTCACCTTACACACTGTGCCAACTTTGGCTGGATTTGGATTTTCCTCATGGTAGCTGGTATGGGGCTGTGTTTTGGACTCATGCTGGAAACAGTGTTGATTACCCAGAGATGTTTCCACTGTTGCTGAGCAGGGCTTACACAGAGTCAAGGCCTTTTCTGCCCCTCACCCCAACAGTAGGCTGGGAGAGTACAAGGATCTGAGAGGGGACACAGCCAGGGCAGCTGACCCCAGCTGTTCCATAGGATATCATGCTCAGCATATACAGCTGGGGGAAGAAGGAGGAAGGGGAGGACATTTGTAGTGATGGACTTTTGCCTTCTCAAGTCACTGTGACGCATGATGGGGCCCTGCTTTCCTGGAGAAGGCCGAGCACCTGCCTGCCCATGGGAAGGAGTCACTTAATTTCTGGGTTTACACTCCCTATTAAACTGCCTTTCCTCAACCCATGAGTCTTCTCACTTTTATTCCTCCAGTTCTCTCCTCCATCCCTTTGAGGAGGAGGTGCTTAGCTGGTGGCTGGGGTTAAACCACGACAGGTACAAGAGACATCCCACAGCCAGAAAGGGGCTGGCTAGGTTTTGTGTGATTAAAGCTGGCCAATAGTCTGCACACCAGACCCCACTTGCCCTGGTTTTGGTTGGGACAGACTCCTTTTTCGTCTCAGTAGATGGCACAGGGCTGTGTTTTGGATTCCAGATGAGAATAATGTTGACAACGTGCTGATGTTTACCCTAAGTCAAGGACTTCAGATTCCCATGCTCTGCCTGTGAGGAGGTCCACAAGAAGCTGGGAGGGAGCACGGCTGGAATGCCTGACCTGAGCTGTCCAGAGGGATGTTCCACACCATAGAATGTGTGGATATAAACTGGGGGAAGCTGGCTCGGAAGGGCTGATCATCAGTCAGCAGGTGGTGAGAAACTGTTGTGCATCACTGGTTTCTCTTGTGTTTTGTTACTCCCTTGCTTTCATTACAATTATTATTAATAGCATATTATTACTGTATTTTATTTCATTTATTAAACTATAATCTCAACCCACAAGGTTTACCATCTCTTTCTAATCCCCCTCCCCACCCCACCTGGGGTGGTGGGCAAGTGACCAAGCAGCCATGTGGTACTCAATTGTCAGCAGGAATTAAACCACAGCACAACTTCAAGATGGTTTCTGATTAGAAAGAAACACATTTGTACAATCCAGTCTCTTGCTGCTAATTTAGTACCCATTATCAAGGCCTGACACGTTTAAACACAGGGGCATGGAAGTAAAAGGCTACCTTCAACCAGAAAGCACCCCAAAACGATGACCAGAAAGCAGCAAAGCATCTCCCAGCAGTTCAAGACCTCCCTCACTTGGCCTGCTCCCCTCACCCCACAGCTGCTGGGGAGCAGTCAGAGACCAGCAGCAGCCCTCAGAGTGGGGCCAAAGACAGCCCTGCAGGACCAGAGCAACACGTGCTTCTTGTCCAGCAGGCAGCAGGGGTGACTCCTAGCAGGGCTCCAGCGGGTCAGGGTGCCCCTGTGGGAGCTGCTGCCACCCCCTCCACGGTCTGCAGGACCCTGCGCCCCCACACTTCAGGCTGCTGACAGCACTTGGACAGCTCGCACATTTTCTGGAAGAGCCACTCACTGCCAAGCAGTACAGAAGACTCAGGAAGTCATGATTTTCACATCTCTGGAAGATTTACCTTCCCACTAAATTTACATCCCAAATTTGCATACTGCAGTAGTCATTTTAGATCTCCTCTCTGAACAAGCAGCTAGCTCCTTGCCAAGAATGAGAGGAGAGATATGGTCTTAAAGTAATCAGTCTGGTACTTCTGAGGTGTTATAGCAGCAAGAGGTCTGGCTAGGTATAAGATAACTCATCCTGAGAACATTTGGCATCTGTAACAAAATATTTGCTATTTCCCCTAACTGATTTTCTAATTAGATCTCATTCTCACATGAAATAAAATTCAAAACACTGACCAGTAAGCAAACATGAAGTTGATCCTGCTGAATACCAGTTGACACAAGCATGTGTCCTATTTGCCTTCAAGGCAATGCTCCCAAATACACTGATGGTTCTCGCACTGCCCTTTCCTTTCATGTTAAGGGGTAAGCCTCACTGTTGGAACAGCAGTTTTTCCTCTGCAGAGCAGGTGAATAAAACAGGTACGCACTCTTTTTCTACTTGAATTAATGTTATTGTCTCCAGAATGAAAAGTTTGAAGGATTAAATCTAAGAAATGGTTGTTCCTCTTCATTTAATACATATGAGAAACACCAGAATGGCAGTCACCACACAACAACTGGCTTTCTCAAACACAGCAGATCCAAAATCTTTACACTAGCTCCTGGCTGATCACAAGAATAATGAGTGGAAGAGGCAAGAGTTCCCTCCCTGCTACTGTTAATAATCATAATATTTAAACATGTATTTCTTTGGTGACCTGCTCACGTTTCATCCTTGAGACACAAACAATGCTATTTTCTATGGAGAGATTAGGCACTGAGGAAATGTGAAGTGCCAGGAAGTGAAGACAGAGTTTATTTCAACAGATTCATTGTTACCTGCAGACACAGTCTAAGCAAACATTTCCTTCAGCAATAAAGTCAACAGCAGCCTTTCCAGCTGCTGCTACGACTGCCTTTGTGACATCTCCGTGGATAGTTCCCTGCTCCACGTTGGTTTGTTGAACTGACACTCCCACAAGGACAGAAACGGACGTTTTTAATTTTAGTCTCCACACTCTAAAGAGATGAGCAGGTTCCGCACAAATTCGTGGCATAATTGAGAAGCTATCACCAAAAAAATGCGATCGCCAGACAGGGAGCCAAACTCCCCAGCATTTCAGAGACCCAGCAGGCAGAAGCAGCAGTGGCTGAGGACTCACTGGCCCCTCTCCGGGCTCACAGGTCCCTGATGCAGCCTGGAAAGTGTCTGCAAGGGGGCACCGGCCTGAAGCTTTGCAGGGCTTGGAGGATTTTTGCCATGTGGTAGATATTTACTTACAAAAAGTGAAGTAGGAGTGTATTAAGAGTATTCAAGGGCAATGAGAAGCACTTGAAGAATTAAGACATCTTCCTGCCATGTGTTTTGTGAGATAGCCACTGACTTTGTTCCAAAATTGCCCCTTCCCTCCCTCTGATTTTGTTTTCTCTCATTTTTGTCAGTAATCCTGTTTACATCAGAAATGCAAGAGAACGAAAAAAAAAAAAATCATTAAACTTTTCCTTCCCCATGCATGCTGGAGAAGGAGCACAATTCATTCTACCTTCTGGGTCTTATAGGCTGCAGAGTACATTGGCAAGTCATTCACCTTCCAGCCATCAGGATTTTTCTGTCTATTTGAATTACTGTACTGCTGCAATGGGGAATCATTTAATTCTGTGTCTCCTCCTCCAGGATTCTTACACACATACCCAAAAGCACACGCGTTGGTGTAAATACATGCTTACACACAAAGCTGGCCTTGCTTCTGTGGCGCTAAGGCAAAAAGTTTCTGTATCAGAAAATAAAACCCAGCCAGCAGTTATAGTTCAAAAGCTAAATGAATGAGTTGCTATGACAGTGTGTAAATAAGAGGCTTAATGGGCACCATGGCCAGAGTGTGTGTGGCTGAGGGACTCCAGAAACACAAGTGCTGGCCTGCAGGATATCATTGGTGCCACCACGCCAGCAAAGGGCCAGGTTCAAAAAAAACATTTCTTGCCATCTTGAAACAAAGACCAGAAACTCAACAGCTTCAGCAATCTGGAGTTCTTCTAGTTATAGAGGTGTCACAGAACCACCACAATCTATAGATATAGATTTATACGAGCACCCACACACCTACAACTGATTTTGTTGCTGTCACAACAGTAGATTGCAGTGGATGTCAGCCAGAGCTACAGGAAATGCTAGGAATGATTCCTGAAGCTGACATAACTCCTTATGGCTTAAAGCTTATTTTTTACCACATACTTAATGAAAGCTTTTGCTCTGCACTGAAACAGCCAAAAGAGATTTACGTTGCTTTTCTTGTCTTTCATTTCAAATTTCAAGAGCTGTAGATCTCTTGACGTGGCACATTCCCCAGTAACACAAAGGGAGAGAACAGGGGAATACTCCCCTGGTCTAACTGGCATTATAGATATAAATCCATAACAAAACCACAAACAAACACGACCCTTTGTGCACCCTCAGCTGAACCTACCTGCAACTTCAGAAGATGTGTGGCCCCACCAGTCCAGCCCCAAACTGCCCTTCCAAGGAGCCAAAAGCTGAATTACCCTGAGGACTGATACTTAAGCAACGGAAACCCACTTCAGGTGTTTAGGGCACACATTTTATCTAGGATCCAGCTGCAGGCAATGAAGAGAACAAGGTGTCTTCGGCAGATGATTCATCTGCCTTATCATTTCTCTAAGGGCTAGCCTGTAATGGGTGGGGTTTTTTTTCTTTAGGAGCTGTGTCACATAGCCTAAACAAAACATATTTTTAAAGAGACATGCCAATACCTTCTATTGCTATGAAGGTCAGTAAATTTCATATTTATCTACCTTAAAGATAATAACAAGAAACAGAAGAGAATATTAAAAAAAAGCAGAATAAAAAAGCCCAAGTAAAAAAAATCCCAGACCCTGAAAAATCAGGTCATACTTCCTGGTCAGATAATCTTTCTTTATAGGCAGTATTGTTCTCTTTCTAGCAAAATATTTAAGTCAGAGAACACTGACATCACAGGCTGTCAGACATCTGATACACATAATCACTTCTATGGCCTAGTTCCCCTTCTCATCAATATAGTTTAAGCAACATGACAAATGTAGCTTTTATTTGTTTTCTTGTTTGCTTTCATGGCATCAGGGTGAGTTGCCACCTGCATGAAGGTCATTTCAGTGGCCTTAAACAAACCCAAACAACAAAAAAGTGGCAAATTGACAGTGGCCTGAACGAAAGGCAGGAACCAACTATTCTGCTACCAAGTATCAAATTATATTTTTGGTACCATACATCCCTGGGTACCTAACTCTCAAATTTTGTGGAGAATTTAAAACAAAGCAATGAAACAAAAAATTCTCTTTGCTCAGAGGTGAGAAGGAGCCAGACCTCATTGTGGAGCCCTGGTGCTGGCAGGGCTGTGCCCCATGAGAGCCCAGCATCTGCAAGAGGAGCAAGGGAGGTCCTGCAGGAGCATCTGGAAACTGAGCAGTGAGATTTCTCCTGAGGAGGATGAGATCTGGTTGTGCAAATGGTAGAGAGCTGTATGCCAGGGAAACGAGGTTCTTCACACCCCGAGACCCACACAGGCACTACCCAAAATCTGCATCCGTATTCAGACGTTTGGCCTTGGCCACAACTAATGGAAAAACCAGCCAAAAACCACCACAGACACTGTCTGTAGTCAGAGATGAAGAATGAGATAAAGAAAATTAAATTTGGGATTAAATCTGTGAGTGGGTTAAAGAAAGACCCACACGTTTCTCTTCAATATTTTATAGAAGTGTTCATACCTCAAGAGCCCCTCGGGTTGTTTTAAGATGTTTCATGAATCTTTCTACAGCTGCTTCTCCTGTTTAACATTAATAATCCCAACTCTAGCTACATGTGAACATGAGAATACAAACCGAAAAGATTTTCATGGGTGGGAGCTGTACTGACTGATCTTTTTCTTATTGAGACTGGGATTTGGGGACAAAGGCTGACCATTAGACTAAAGGAATGCTCTGAGTGTTTAGCAGAGATGATGCCTTATTTAACCATGAAACAGCTAAGAAAGAGGCAGTGTTATTTTACAATACTTTATCCCAAAATTCACAGAAACATTTGTCTTCTTCCAAGAAATCAAAAAATTCTGCAGTGCCCCATTAAGAGGATGACTTCTTCTCCTATAAATGTGAAACCTTATTCAGAAAAGAGGCCCAGATTTTTATTTTGGGCAAGAGACAGTACAAAGCAAATGCTGGCCATTATAGCTCTCGGTTCCTTGGGCTGCTTGTTTAAAACAAGGCTTACAGTATAAAGCAAAACCACAGAAATGCCTGTGTTTGGAGTACAACTTCAGGGAGGACAGGAAACAGCAGCATCACTTCTAATAATGCTCCCTCTTCAAATGTGCCTTCAAAAATGTAGTAAAGAAAATGTCAGTTAAAGATATCCTGTATCATTTCTCTTTCTTGAGCAGCCAAAGGACGCATTTTTGCTCATAGCTTCCTAGATTTTCAGCCTTCCTTATTAAGTAGGATAAGGCAAGGAGAGCTATTTACCACGATCCCACTCTTTTAGGTTCCAAATGATTTATCACACAATCATTTCTGACAGAAAAAAAAAGTTAGATGTTGAAATTAAATAATTTTGTATATAGCATTGTGAATATTAATTGACACTTTGATCACTAGCTGACACAACAGATTGTCTCTCTGAGAATAATTTGGGTATTAGACTTATGTGTGCTTGCCTGCCATCAGGCCTATAATAAGTTAAGCTACTTAATATGATTAGCTTCCAAAATGAAATTTACTGAATGGGAGAAGATGGGAGAAAATGCGGAAATAAAGTTTTCTTTATTGCTGAATACTACAAATCCTGTGTGTCATTTTGGCCGTGAGAATCTGAGTTTTGTCTTGTTTTAATCTGTGGCACAGAACAGAAGACACACGAACGCTGTCTTCCCTTCAGACGACAGTTTAAATGAGGGAGTTTAAGCAGCTCAGATTTAGATCTAGTTCATGGGAAAACAGTTCACACAGAACGTCAGCTCTACCAGAGGCACTGTACAGAGATTGGAGGCTGTCAGTCAGGGTTCCTGAGTTGTTCTAACCAGGTCCATATCCTCTGGATCCACAGAGATAAGTCTGAGACCTTGCTTTAAAACCTGGTTTAGTGCGAACCAGGACCTTGCTGTCTGCCTGCCTTTCCACTGAGAAGTGAAGAGCCTGGCTGTCCCTGTGTCCCCAAAGCAGCAACCTTTCCTTCACAAAGAGATTGACAAAGTACAGAGCACCGTTAACTATAGCCACTTGCATTGGCAGCACTGGTATTAATTAATGTTGCCAAAATATGAAATAGTAGCCATTAAAAAGTTGCAAAAGCAGATTCAGTGCAGGCAATGTCCCATTCAGCTGAGTTCTCAGTGGTTTAACCTCCATGCAGCATCCACCTACAACTAAGTCATTAAGTAATGTTCAGGTTAGTGAGGACCTAAAAGAGGAGGAAGAAATTGGCTTCTTCCCTACTTTTATGGGGAAGATAGCCTTTGGCATGGAAAGGACAGGGCAGACCTGGACTGGGAAGGGATTTAGCTGTGGGGATGTCAGCTGAGCTGCACAGGGCAGGCTCTGGTTCCTGTAGCCAGGGATGAGGAAGGACATTTTTTCTTTTGAAGAAAAGAGATAAAAGTAGCAGGAACACAAACGTGTGGAATCCCGGAAAAGAAAGATTTATGCAAATATAAGTCATGTTTCACTTAGAATTAAGATTCTGGAGCTATTCTCCCTGCTTAAACTGTGTGAAGAATTATGCCAATTAAATGAAATAGCTTGTGAGACAGAACTTTCCTGTCACAGTCTTGTATCTGGGGGCTGCTTGTGGCAGGAGCATTTCAAGTACCTGCAAACTTAAAAAAAAAAAAAAGTTTATTTATTCTTTCTTTCAGTCTCAGCAATCTTCAGCTGAGGGCAGCTGGGAGGTCAGGGATATATGGGTGCATAATGATCACAAGGAAAGCATCAACTCTATCCCTTCTTCTGGGAAAGGCCAAAAACAACCCTTTATTTTTACCAAGAAAGATATAATTATTGCAGTTCTGTTTGTACAGCTTTATTGGAGATTCTTTTGAAAATCTTAATAGGAAGGAGAAGAAAAGCTGGCCTTCCACCAGAAGCTAGGAGAACCTGAAAAAACCTCTTACTCATCACTGCATAAAAAGGAATGCACTGTTCAAGAGAACTCTGCCAGCTGGCCTCCCACCTCTTTGAGCCTAATTTGGTTGGAGAGAAACAGAAAAATTGTGGTCCTTGAAAACTCAAAATTGCATGGCAATCATCTGTTTTAATGTTAATATAGACCTTTGGCTGCCATTGCCACAATGTTCTAGGAACACTGATTTTCTTGTACTGATGATAAAATGTTGTGAGAGTATTTGTCCAGTGGCTTTTTTCAAAGTTAAGTACCTTGTCTCATCTGTTTCAGAGCATTTTTTTTTCAAAGAAACTGTATGACATTAGAGTGCTGTAGGACAGCCTGCCAAGTCTCCTTCGTCTCTTCAGTATTCAATTACAAGCCCGAAGAATGACACAAACATAGGAGACTGTGGTCTGAAAAGCTGTGCTTACTCCATCCTGTTTTGATCAACAAGGAGAAGAAAAAAAATCAGAGCAAGGTTTTTCAGGAGTGTCGAACAATGAAAACAGTTTTGCATGAATATTCATTCATCTCTTCTAAGACTTCAGGTGGTGACACCGGTTCTGCCCACCTCCCACATAATTCAGACTTCTTGTTGAGAACAGTCTCCCTGGACACGAGCTCCCACAGGAATTATGCCCAGCTGCCTGGCCAAGTGACCCGTGTGCCTGCCTGTGGGTGTGGCGGCGCTGTGGCAGCGCTGTGCTCAGCAGCAGTGCCTCTGACCTCTCCTCTCCACCAAGCAGCTGAGACCTGCTCCTGGAGCAGCCTCGCACTTGTGACCACTTTGGTTGTGACCACTTTTTGGTTGTGACCACTTTGGTTGTGACCACTTTGGTTGTGCCCTGGGCACGAGTGTGGGGTGTCTCACTCACTGTCCTGCACGAGCTGAGGCACATCCCAGTCCCCCCTACAACAATCCCTGTACAGTGTAGTGTATAACTCAATGAACTGTTTGAAAAGCACGATCAAGCTGTTTTGACACATGGAAAAAGGACTTGAGAACAAATCATCCACATGAATTAATCTCTTACATTTCGGAGCTCATCACCAGGTGAGGCACCAGTCAGGTGCAGACCTTAGCTGACCACCTTCCTTGAGGGAAGATGAATTTTAGCCTCTATCAGAGTCCCCATATTCTCCCCTGCTTCTATTCTCTGGACCATGAAGAAATGAGTTCCTGCAGATTCATATGGAGACAGAACAAGAATCTAGAGGCCCTTTTCCCCACTTTCTGCCTGTATCCTCAGACTTCTTGGTGATTTAAGCCAATACAGACTTGTGGCAAACAATTTTACAGTGCTAATGCCACAGTTACAGAGCAATCCCCAGCTCATGAGGGTGTATGTGCCATAAAAGTCAGTTTTACTATTATTTGCCCTGCCGTCACTTTTGCAGAATGCTTTGGCTCTGAAGGAAAATTAGAAACAATAACTAAATTAAAATAATGCTGCAGAACTAGAGAGAGGAGGGAAAAAATTGCCTGAGTAGGATCGTTAAGGTCAAGCAAAACATGGTTGCCTCTGGTTTCCCTCCAAGTCATTCTCCCAAAACACCCACAGAGGTGTAGCATCTTTTGTTTAAACCACCTATCTTTGCCCTGAACACTAATTTACTCCTGGATTGGCTGAAATATTAAGTCGCTGGTGTTGTCACTGTGATGCTCAGACAGAACATCCTGCAAAGGCGGAGGAACAACTGCCTGTGTGTGCAGTCCTGAGTGTCAGAAGAGCTGAGGGGGTTTTATCAGGAGGCACACGGCTGTATCCATGTAGAGTGAAGCAGGGGACAGCTCACTATCCCAGGGCCTCAGCCTTGCTGGTGATGGGTTCCCTTAGACTGTGAGCTCTGCTCATCTTTTCGCTTCCAACACCAACACTCACGTTTTTAATTTTACTCTGCACGAGCAGCTTGGGCAAGCCTGTCTAGACCCAGGCCCTCCTGGTCTTCTGACACTCCTTTGTGTGAGAATGTCCATCCTAGAGGCAGTGTCCTGAGGCAAGAGACATGGCTTCAGGACAGCTCTAAGGGGGCTTGCAGAGGCTTCAGTTTTTGCTGGGGAACACTATTTCTTCTGCAAAAGCCTTCTACCATCCGTAAGCCAAGTCTGGGGAACTCACAGTTTGGTTTTTTTTGGTCAAAAGCAACTGTTTAATCATGCACACACAAACACACACACACACACCTCCTCAGCCCCTTTTCCCCGGCTGTTACAGGCAATGTAAGTACAGCTGGGGTGAGTGGCAGGGCATTTTGGCCAGCAGACAGGGGCACACCACTCCATTAATCTGTTCAGGTTATTTAAGGGCCTCCCCAGAACCACACCTGAGCCACTCAACGACTTCCAGTCGTTCTGTTTCACAGTGCTCCTGTGTTCTGGAGGATTGCCATCCTTGCCTTACAGCCAGGGAACTGAAGCATGCCGAAGATTGGTTGTCGAAAATCACAGCTGCAGCAGAGTTATGAGCAAAAGCAAAGGATATCCCAGGTGAGTGCTCTATTCCACTCTCCTATTAACAGTCACATATTTGGAGAGGAAAATGAGGGTAAAATAACAAGGGAAGGACATATTAATAAAAAGAAAGGAACCATGGGAAAGAAAGATGTATCATCAACTGATTTTACTGTGTAATTAGGCAATTGCTTTCCATTTTGCTTGCTTGAGAGTGCCCCCTGGCACACAGCTAAACTGGCATTTGGGACACATTTTCATATTTCGTTGACTTCTGCTGTGAATGTGGGATGTTTGGGAAGTGCTCCCGGATGAGAGAGAAATACTTGGTTTGATCCAGGACCCTGGTGGAAAGCAGAAAAGAGAAAGCAGGAGAGTGAGAAGAAAACCTCTGGTTGCTGGTTTGAGAACGTGTCCTGTAAATAGGTGAAACAGTGGTCCCTGGGCAGCTGCTTGTGAGCACTGGGAGCATCTGCAGCTCTGGGCACTGCTTAACTCAGACTGAGGCACTGGGACTCAGAGTTTTGTTCTGGGGAAATGGCTCACAGCTTCAGGCACCAGGATTTCAGAAACTCAGGCCAAACTCAAATTGAACATAAAATACCAGAAAAATAAGAAAAGGAAAACCAGCCACTCTGCAAAGTGAACTACAGCCACTGTCCCCTGGGTATCTCATAAATAGGTTTATCAACAGACACCTTTGAAGCTCAAAGGCTGTGTTTAAATAAGTATATAAATTATACTTTTCAAGACTGTCCCTGCTCCCATTTTAACCAAGTTTTCTTTTGCAATAAACCCCCAAAATCTAGACATTTAACTACCATCTCCCAAGACAACACTATTATTATAATATAGGAAAAGCAGATTTAGAGAGCTAATAATAAAGTATAGATTATTATTTTCTTGAGCGAAAAGAATCACTTCATAATATATTGCTCGCAATAAAGAGCAAGCCTCCGATTTTGTGCAGCAATATTAATTACTGAGGAGAGAGAATGAAAGCAATCACATCAGATTAAGATTCTTCTGAATCACAGCAGAGAAGATTGAGCACATCTCCTGAATAAACAAATTATGTTACAGGCAGTAAAATGAGCAGGCAATCTTCAGCTTTGCCTGCCTCTGACAGTTCTCCGTGTGACTCCTTGTGGGCAGGCCCAGGGGAGAACCACTGATGGCAGAGTGATTATTTCAGCCTCCCAGGTTATTATTCTGCAGCCTTTCCTGGAGTGAGGGGATATTAACTATTCCACCTCTTCTCTGTGCTGAGGAGAAATGAGGCTTCACATCAGCATATAACGTGTGCGTAACAAATAATTGCTTATTGCAAAAGCTTTTTTGATCTGAAACAATGAGAAATGGCACACAGTAGAGAAAGGACTTCGTGTATTACTGCTAGAGGAACGATACATTTCAAATAATTGATGTGAAGTAAGATGGACATCAAGAAAGCAATGAAATAACCATGCATTCTCATCCCTGAGTGGCCAAGGTGCAAGCTTTGCACGTTGCAGTGAGAGTATTTCCACCGATTTTGGTGGATTCTGCTGTTCTCCCGTGCAGATCAGGACAGGGCCCTCAACAAGGTGGTACAAGCCAGTGTTACCAGGGCTGGGCTGTTCTGCTCTTTGGCTGACACTGCCTGTTAGGAGCCAGTTCTGTAACTACGGTACACACGTTGCACCCCTAATGGAAACAGTCTGTGAAGGCCCTGGGCTCTGGACAGTTTTACTGTAGGCTGCCTCAAGACAGTTTTCTCTGAGCTGGCAAGAAAACTCCTCATGCCCGCGGTGCTGACACCTGCCAGTCTGCACGTGCCTTCCCAAGCCCCTCCTGAAGCCACCAGAAACCCAGGAGTGGCTCCACCTTCATGCCTTTGAATGCCTCAGCCTTTATTAATACTCCAGACTGCTGAGGAGAGCAAGGAACAGATCAAATCCTCAGAGGGGTCCATGATGCTGAGACGTGACCTGTGTAGGGTGGGGAACCTGGAGGACTGCTGCTCTTGGAACAATGGCCAGCACTGGGTGGGGAGATGAGCACCACACTGCCAGCCCAGCCTGTATGCCAAAAGCTCTAGTCCTTGTGCCTGGTCAAGGGAAGCTTCATTAGCAGTTTGCTTCCAAGAATCCCTGCTATCCTAGAAACATTGTGAGGAATCCATACTAAAAAAAAAAAAAAATTGAAAAGAGTAGGCTCTGAAATACAAACTTTCCCCATAAAATGCGGGGAGGTGACACGACCTCATGTTTATATGGCATTCACAGAAATATCTCTCCTCCTTTTCATCAGCTGAAGAACTCTGCTTTGCCAGGCTCTGCAGAGGTCCCAAAATGCACCACTGTTATTAGGTGACAAGAACAAGGTCAAAGCACGAGAGGAGCTCTTCATCCTCTAAACTTTCGAAGTGCTCAGGCAGAGCTAACTGTCCCTCCAGGAAAGGTGACTAAAATAAGCTACTGGGTTTTTATTTAGAGCTGGCAGGTAGACTGTGCTGCACACTGTGTGACCCCTGCCCTGCAAAGAGCACTGCCCCTGCAGTGGGCAAGGCTTGCCCACACCCATTTACAACACAGAGTTTCTGTATTGTAAGACTCCTATTTAGCCTTGGTGTCTCTCCAAAGCTCCACACAACAGAGAAGCAGCAGCTGCCTAGAGGTAACAACAAAACATCTTGCCCTTTGGGAAATACCAGCTAATAAGAATGCGTCTACTCTTTGAAAAATGTTAAGAGAACATTCTTCTTAACACAAAAATTAGGTATAATATATGTATTTATATAATAATTATGTTTAAATCCTTATATGGTGCTTGTAGTGGTGCTCTACCTTGCATCTGGGGACAAGATCTCATCTGTCATGTATCAAGCCAAAGCCACTTGAGGCTGAGCTGGCTCTGGAATAAGAGATCATAGGATCATAGAATGGCCTGGGTTGGAATGGACCTTAAAGACAATCCAGTTCCAATAACCATGTGAATCTGAACTCCAAACAAGCCAAGTACCTCTCCAAAGGATAGGTAACTTCAAACAAGCCAAGCACCTCTCCAAAGGATAGGTAACTTCAAACAAGCCAAGCACCTCTCCAAAGGATAGGTAACTCCAAACAAGCCAAGTACCTCTCCAAAGGAAAGGAGGGATTCTGCCTACCCCAGTACTTATTTTTTGCCCTGGCACCACCGAGCCTCACCAAGCTCCTCACAGCACTGTCTGGGAATGGGGAGCTTACAGAAAAAAAAGCAGCAATAAATTGCTGTTAGTGACAACAAATACAGTCCTTTATTTCTGAAATTCTGTGAGAGCTCCTAGTTATGTTTTCACTGTTTTCGCTAGAAGACCCAAACTATCTTTAATAGAATCATAGAAACATAGAATGACCTGGGTTAGAAGTGACCTTAAAGCTCATCCAGTTCCAATCCCCCTGCCATGAGCAGTGACACCTTCCACTAGACCAGGATGCTCCTAATATCTAATCTAACCCTACTCTCTGTCAGTTTGAAGCCATTCCCCCTTGTCCTGTCACTCCAGGCCCTTGTCAATTGTCTCTCCATCTTCCCTGTGGGCTCCCTTCAGGTACTGGAAAGCTGCAATGAGGTCACTCCAAAGCCTTTTTTTCTCCAGACCGAACAATCCCAGCTCCCCCAGCCTTTCCTCCCAGCAGAGCTGCTCCATCCCTCTGATCACCTCGGTGCCTCCCCTGGCCTGGCTCCAGCAGCTCCATGTCCTTGCTGTGCTGGGCCCCAGGGCTGGATGCAGCTCTGCAGGTGGGGTCTCACCTGAGGGGGCAGCGGGGCAGAATCCCCTCCCTCCTGTTCCTGCTGCCCACGGGGTTTGGGTGCAGCCCCGCACACGGGGGGCTCTGGGCTCCCAGCACACAGGGATGGGACATGTCCAGCTCTCACCCAGCAGCACCCCCGAGTCCTTCTCCCAGGGCTGCTCTGGATCTGTTCATCCCCAGCCTGGATTGGTGCTGGGGGTCGCCCTGGCCCAGGTACAGCATCTTACACTTGTTCTGTTAATCCTCATGAGAGTCCCCTGGGCCACTTCTTGAGCTCATCCAGGTCCCTGTGGATGCCATCCCACCCTTCAGGTGTGTCCTGCACCACTCAGCTTGGTGTTATCAGCAAATCTGCTGAGGGTGCACTCAATCCCTTTGTCTGTGTCATTAATGAAGATATTGAACAGCACCGGTGCCAACACAGACCCCTGAGGGACACCACTGGTCACTGATGTCCATCGGGACTCTGAGCCATTGACCACCACCCACCGGATGTGAGCGTCCAACCTCCTTCTTACCCGTCTAACAATCCACCCATGGAATCCATCCCTCTTAATTTAGAGAGAAGGATGTCCTGGGGGACCACGTCAAAGGCCTTACAGAAGTCTAGGTAAATGACATCTGGCTTCTGTCCTAGCTTGGGGTTTTTAAGGTTTGTGTTTGCAATATTCCCAAAAGGGGAAAGGGCTTTGCCTTGGAGAGTAACGTAAGAGGGATGTGCAGAGTGCCCTTGGCTTTCTGAGAAGCTTTTACTGCTAAACCTTGGGCAGTGCATGTGAAGCAGCACAACTTTCCTTTGATGTAACCACAGTATAAGGTACTGAAGCTTCATGTAGTTACTTGCACCCAGGAAGAACAGTGCAGTGTAGCTAAAGGAGGCATCCACATGCCCACAGAAACCCTAATTATGCATTGGGGAGTGGAGAAAAGAGGAAAAACATCTGTTACTACAGCAGTTATTAACATCAAATAGGAACGTTTCAGCCCAAGGTGAAGCATGAAGTCAGAAAGAAGATATTTGATGGCTTGGTGTAAGTTTAAATGGGAAGGGAGCTCTTTGTTTCTTCAGCTCAGCTGATTTTAAAAGACTGCACCTTCCCTCTCTGAGAAATGGGAATTTGCCTATGTTTTTAATCTGTGAGATGGCCAATTATTCCACTGAAAAGTCGTGTGTGTGGGAATAACTCCTGTTCATGCAAAGGGTGGTTAAGGAGAGGGAAAATGCTGTCAGTATTAAAACAAACAACTCTGACTTTTATTTCCACTTGATTTTGCACTAGAACTGGTTATTAGCTTAGCCTGTGGTAAAACACCTTTTTTTCCTTCCTTTTTTTCATCAACCTTTATTTTAGCCTGGAGATTTCCTGGACAGATGTATTAATTCACACACAATAAATCTGAACTTTCAGGAAAGCTCTGCAAAGATGCAGTAAATCTCTTTCAAAGAGAAAATTAATTTACCACAAGGAGCAGGCAATCTCCTCTGAGCTGAAGACCCCTCTGCCCCATCCCAGACCCACCAGTTCTATGGGGTGTGCAAGCAGACAGGACTTCCTGCCTCTGACTTCTGTGTGGTGCCTCAATGGGTCTGCTGCAAATTCCCAGGAAAACTCTGGAAGGTCCTCAAAATCTGCCATGGAAAAACCCTCTGGGCGGATAAGGAACACACAGGAAAAAGCTGTGAAAGCTTGGAGATGAGGTCATTACAGCTCAATCAGACCACAAACCCAAAGTAGATGGAAAGCTTTCCTGTAGTTATTAATTAGTGATTCAATTACTTTTGCCTCCAGGTCTTGAAAGTTTATTCAGCATTCAACAATCGTGGAAGATAAAGGGGGGAAAAAACCTGCCCATCTTTTCCCCAGACCACAGCCCAGCTGTTCATTTCAGGGTAAACAAACCAAATGAAACCATCCTTTCCAACTGGTATCACCCTCTATTTATCAAAAGACAACCCTCTTGTGGGCTGTCTCTTGGGTAACCTACAGCATCAAACACAAAGTTGAAAAAGGGGATGGCTCCCAACCCACTGAGATGGTTTTAAATTCCTTCTGGTCTTGAGGACATCCCTGCAGTGTGCACAGGAGTAACAACCCCTCCTCCCACTGAAGGGCTTAGGGCAGGTTTGGTGACCTGCAGTCACCACAACAACTGGTTCTGGTGGCATGGTCTCAGCAAAAGGTTTAGATAGTTTCTGTATCACGATTCAGCCCAGAAAAAAATTTAATTTCAAGACCAGAGCCAAGCTCAGAAGTCCTACACAGGTCCTAGGAGACGTGTTAGTTGCCAGTGGAGCCAAATACACCTCGTGGGTGTTTCATTTCCATGGCAGTGGATGCCAGGAGCAACAGTCCCAGTGCATGGTGCAGTGTCTCCAGAGCCTCCACGGAGCTCCCACTGTGGGTCTGACTGCCCTGTCCTCTCTGCCACCCTGCCAGGGGTACAGAACGTGGGAATCACACCTCCACGGTGCCACGCAGACCTCACCTGAAGTCTCGCTGGCACACTTCCGTGAGCGATGTCAGCAAGAGACTTTCGCCTGCCAACCTTGTGTTCAATATTGCTGTGGGCAGAGCTGAACATTTTGTTGTGCCTGAACATACTTCTGAGTTTAAGTCTTCACTCAGACCCTTACTAGATGCTGAGTAATTTTCTTCCTGAATTACAGAGACTACCAAATCATATGTAAAGGAAACCACCGGGAACCGCCCCAACCCCCTCAATTTTTGATTGCATTGTCTCTAATAAATAGAGACTGTGCAAAGGTATTATGTTCAGTGTCAATTATTCATATTTTCAATGAGTAACTGACACATCCTCAAGTTATGGCTTCCATCCGTACTGGCTATAAAATATGGTTTTCACTATGATTGGAATGGCTGTTACTGGCTGTCAATTAAAATATATATCATGTACAAGGCAATAGAAGCTGACAACACTAGGGAGAAATACCACTTGACAGCCACCTGGGAAATATATAGGCAAGAGAAGACTGAAAATTGTTGAAGATCTTCATCTGTGGCTTCTCACTTTTAAACACTGACCTCCAAGATAGGAAGCACAGAAAGATTTATCTGCACTTGAAAATCTCTGTTCTGGTTCCTTTTCATAACCAGGATAAATGAAATATTTCTAAATTTTAGATCACATGATCAGATTTTAAAGAAGCAGCATCCAAGTCACTCTTGCTGCCCAGCATAAGAAATTCCCCTTAGCAGAAACCCTTGGCTGTCATTTCCAGCCCTTGTACCCAGGGTAGATTGGAGTTAATTACCTGAAGCCAGGAAGTTTTCAGGTCAAGTCCAGGGTAGATTCATCATTTTGTTTGTTTAGCTTGTGGAGCTACTGAAATTGGCTTCTCATAGCAATATATCATTCATACAGGAAGGAGGATTTTGGGAGCTTTTTTCGGAAATCAAAAGAAAATATTATGAACTCCTGGGCACGCATGCAGATATGGCCAACTTAGGAAAAGTGACTGTACTGTTTCAAAACTTTACAATCCAGGGTTTGCAGAGCTGGCCATATGATGCCCCAACAGTTCCCAAGGCTGGATGCAGGTGCTCAGAGCTGTGTCCCTTCCCTCTGGGCTCCACTGGTGCTTTCACCAGGCTCTGCAGGCGAGCAGGGATAGGCAGAGCTGATGCCAGAGGTCAGCCTGCACTCCCCTTTCTTACTCGTGGGGCATGGAAGAACCAAATGGCAGAGACTTAACTGCCTTTTTAAACTGCAAAGGTTGAAAAGACCAGCTCATCAAATTGATATAAAATGAGTAAGTGTATTTCTGGAGGTTTGTTTTTTTTTTTCTGTACAAAAAGAAGTTGCTTAAGACAACTTCATCATGTTCACAAGTCTTAACGTGAGGATCACATTGAGCAGAGCACAGGGAAACCAGACACTTTGCTCTGTCTGGGCCAGTATTGTTCAGTTGCAGACAGAACCAACCACAGTTGTCCTGTTTCATTGATGAAAACTCTCATCAGCTATCATGAGATATCTCTCACCATAACTCTCCTCTGGACTATCAAGATCAAAAAAAGTCTATTACCCATGGATGGAGAAGTGCTTTAAAACTCCCGTGAATCTTGAGCTCCAACTAGCTGGATGCTTTGTTTTCCCTCACTTCCCGTAAAGCCAAGACCTAAGCTCTCAACCAGTCCCTTTCACTGTCCTTATTCATGTCATAAGGATCACCATCCAAGCTTACCAATGAGGAGATCAGACTTCAAAAGGAACTGTCGTTAGCAGCTAGAGAAAGAATGAGCATATGTTGGGCTCCTGACCTTTTCTTAAATGAATAGGACACATGTGGAAGGGATGGGAACATCAGGGTGCTACTGTTCTGGCTTTAAAGATAACCCTCAATAAAGCTAGGTGTGTATGTTGTGACTTTTCCCAGGTTTCCTGATCAACAGGTCAGTCCTACCTTTCTGCAGGACTCCAATCCTTGAGACGCTCAGCATTTCCTCTCCACACCACCAGTCACAGTTTGTCTGCAAGTTCATCCATGGGAGCTGACCAGAAGTCAAATCAACGATGAACACCAGCAACCAAAGGGGAATGTGGACTTTAACATTAGATTTTTCACTGGCAGTAAGTATTGACTTTTCCAACTCATGTCCCCCGTTCATTTTGCCATCCTATGGGTGCCACACACCAACCCCAACAGAACCAGGGAGCAGCCAGTGGTGCAGTGGAGAGGGAGGACTCATGGCTGGGGAGAGGGAGACTACCCCAGCAGGGAAGGCTTCCTCAACTGCCTTAGTGGCATCATATCACATAGTGAGATCTGGTGGAAACTCAGTTTTAGTGTCCCAGATACATCAGGGTCCATTTATACCTCACCACAACCTCTTGCAGATGAAGGTGGATATGCTGCAATAGCAAAGCTGTGGCAGGTGTCTTACACAAAGGCCCAGAGTTTGTTGTTAAGGACTGTTATGGTTTATCTCCAGGTTCATTACGTGCACACACACCCATCGACTGATTTCCCAATCCTGAAGCAGAGGGCTGATCCCCCACCCTCCACCTCAGGGGAAGAGCACCACCAAACAAGGAACAGTGCAGCACAGACGTATCTATTTTAATTCCTAAACATCAAGAATTCAGCTGATAAGGTCTCAGCTACGGCTCAGCAGTGGAGACTGCACTACCACAGCACGTCTTTGATGAATGCCTGCAAGAACTTTGTTTTCTAAACACAGAAATAATGATGATAATTGACAAGGGCAGCCTGAGGTGATTCCACAGATTCCTGCTATGTGAGGTAGCACATGTAGAAGCAACCCTGTCCCTTAACTGTCAATAGATGGCTGGTGCCATGGCACCCCTTTGTGTCCGGGCAAGTCTCCGAGGAGCCCCAGCCCATTTCAACGACAAAGCAGCTCACTGCTGTGACAGTCGGCCCCAAACACAGCCACTCACAAGCACACAGGCTCACTGCACATGTATGCTCTGCTTATCCTGCTGTACAGTCTATATAATCTGTAGCTATCCATTTATTGTTCAAGTTTAATGAGTCCCATTACACAGCTCTGCTGGATTCCCAGCATAGATTACCATTTTTTTTAAGCACAGCCCAGACACCAGCAGCTCACCATCTGTGTAAGACCAAGGGACATTAAATATCTAAAAAATAAGCTGGGAAGTCTATTATACCTCAACAAAAAGGGTAAAACCCATTTCCCAGTTGTTCATAAAGGTCCCGATGTACAGGAGGGGGCTATAGGTACTGAAATCACAAGGCAGCCTCACGGGATGTTTGGGCTTTGCAGTTGCCTGTAACACACCTCCCCTCCTGTTAGAGAAGCTCTGCAGTGAGGGAAAACAGCAACACCCAAAAAAGGAGCAGAGATGCTGTCAACTCCAGAGCTGGCAATACACAGGGAAAAAGACATCCCTCAGGCCTGAGCTAACCCAGAAAGCAGATGCAGGCTTGACTTTTACCATTTTTCCTTTTTTTTCTATTTTTCCTTTCTTTTCCCTTTTTTTTTTTTCCATTTCCCTTTCTTCTTTCTAAACTTACTGACCACATTTGGACTCCTGGCAACAGGGAGAAAGCAGGGTTTCATCACAAGCCAAACTTAGGCTGAGGGTGATCTCAGGATAGCTGCCAAACAGCTGCTCTTCCTCACCTGCAGAGGAGACGATGCTTAACACCAGAGTAAGAATGATTTGCAGAGCCAAGCCTCCACATGGTGGTGATGCAGAGGGGCAGAGGTCTGCTTGGAAGATGTTCTCCCTGTGATCAACGTTCTTTGGGAAAGCTCCTTGGCAAGCAGCAGTAAAATAAGGACACAGCCCTGAGGGATCTGCAGGGAGCACGTAAATGAGGGCAGTGAGATGAGCCGTTGGCGAATATGTTGTAATGTAACAAAGATGGGACAACTTGGATAAACTGGAGAAAGGTGGAACCCTGATTAGTTCCTGTAATGCAGGACTTCTTGCCAATACAATGTGGGATCTATTGAGAGAAATCTGGGAATTGCCCACTGGCCATGAAAGAACGGTTTTGCCCATGTTCCTGGGAATGAACCCGTCTTCCATGTGTTGCAAAGGCTATGGGCTAAGATGGCCAGTTTGGCACTAACTCCAGAAAGGAAGTGTGCCTTGAAGCCTCCCACCAGGCACGTTCCCTGCGGGTGAGCAGAGGGGTCAGGGGAAGCTGCAGACCAGGGGAAAACCGGCATTACACAGTTCCCACTTCAGGCTCCCTCCTGCAGGCTTCAGCTGTCTCAAATCCTTTGCTGGCAGCAGGCCACCTTGCCTCTGTGAAGGAACCAGCTCCATATGCCAGGCTGACAAAAACGCCCCACTTTCTTCTGAAACACCTAAGTCTTTGGCTTTCCTTTTGTTTCTGTTGGTTTTGGTCCGCTCACAGTCATCACGCTGGTAGCAACGGCATCCAAAGATTGCCCTTTTCTACTCTTCACTAAGGATGTAAATACTAATGGTGCATAGCAGAAAAAAAATAATTAATGCTTTCCATTTCCAGAGCTGTGTAAATACTCACCATCTAATCTTCACAGCAGACTGGACGTACAAACGTTTCTGCTCCAGTTATTGCCTTCAGAACCTTAAGTTACACAGTCCTGGAGCTGGAGCTCCCCGAATCCTTCTTCTGGGCTCTTCTCCTGACTGAGGGGCAGCTCAACACTCCCTGCTCACTGCTCCCTTCAAACAGTGACAGCGAGCTCTCCTGTGAAGCTCACAGAACAAAAAAGTCTTGACCATTTTGGTTTTCCCCATTTCCCTTTCCCTTTTTGAAGCGAGGGACCATCATATCTCTTTTTTTCAGCCCTCTGCTTGCTGTACACCAAAATCACAACAGAGTGGGAGCAGGCTTTACAATGGGTGCACCCCAAGCCAGGCTTGGACAGGGGCTCTGCTTTTCAGATCTCAGACACTGCTGCAATATAAAAGCTGCAAACCACGATTCTGGGTGTACCCATTGGAAAGCAATCATAGGAGCCACCTGACACAAGGTCCTGGTCACTGTTTTCTCAAGGTGTTTTGTTCATACATTGATGTCTTAGTGGAACGCAAGAAATATTTTCAGCTTCCCTTCATTCCTTTGTGCAATTTCTGCCTCAGGGTGTTAGACACTATTACTGGTGCTGTTAAATACCTGTTGCATTTTATTCCACGCTGACTAAAATAATTATTTTTGTAGTTACTAAAGCATTTGGAGAACTTCCAGCATGAAAGTGAATACAGAAATGCCAAACATTTACTATGCTAATAGACAGCCACAGTGCTTTATAAACTGTCGCATTACATCCAAAAAAATATCACTGTGATTTCACAAAGGGTCTTGAGAACATTTGCTTTAAATTGAAAAAGACCCTATTTCTGCCCTATCAAGAACACTGTTACTATTGATCCAGGTGCTCTATGGAGCAAACTAATCTTTTCATTGTGGCACTACTGAAAATCCAGTCTAGTACACTGGTAAAACTGCATCTTTCAAAGTCACCAACATTCAGAAAGCACATCGTTACATTTTTTGTTAATTAAAAATGGCTAATAATAACACTAATGATCCTTTCATTGGCGTATGTAATTTAGGCCATGTCAGCCTATCACATTAACTTCCCCTGGTTTTGCCTCGGCCTTCTCACTCCTCCAACTGATCATTACCTAATTTGAAGTCTCCCAAACGGGTCATTAGCTTTTTAGCAGGCACCTTCTGCTGTTTGGTACATACCCTAGAAACATTAGGCTGTCAGAGAAAGAACTGATTTCGAAGTAGCTCTTCCTGGGGGGGGGGAGAAAAAGTTAAAGAAATGCCAGATTAAATCAAGTTTGTGAAATGAATCATGGCTTGAAATATCCCTGACACATGACTAAGACATCACACAGATTTTTTTCCCCACAGAAGAGGACTGGCATCAAAGCATATGCCAGCATATGCCCTTGTGAGCACCTGAAATTCCTGCTGCTTCCACTCCCTAACAGCAATCCTGCAACCAGGCAGACGTCTAATTTTCTAAACCAGGAAACCAAGGACAAAGGCTCACAGGACCAGGCCCTGTGTGCCCCACATGGAGACCTTCCCTCTCTGCTTCCCCAGCACAGCACAGAAATCATGACACGAAGGCAGGGCAACCTGCGACCACAAGAAAATGAATAGCAGTTGGACCAAGTCCAAAAATTGCCCATGGCAATACTACATTCACCAGTCAAATTAGTGCTAATGTCCACGGCCAAGTGAGAGAAGCAAAGGTTCCTCTGGCCTTTCTCAGCTGTGGATTACATTTTCAGGTTTTTCCTTTATTTTTCCTCTTTGCAGTATGATGTAGGGCATGAGACTGAAAAAAGTCAGTGTGAGTAAGTAAAAACTCTGTGTACTCATGCACTCATCTGCAAGCTATTTATGAGAATCAGAATAAATGACCACTGGCTGGCAATATCTGCAGTGCAGGAACTTTGAATACAGAGGTGTTCTTTGGACACAAAGAATCCTGGCATCACAGAGTGGTTTGGGTTGGAAGGGACCTTAGAGACCATCCAGTTCCAAACCCCTGACATGGGCAGGGACACCTTCCACTATCCCAGGTTGCTCAGAGCCCCATCCAGCCTGGCCTTGGACACTTCCAGGGATGGGGCAGCCACAGCTTCTCTGGGAAACCTATGCCAAGGCCTCACCACCCTCACAGTGAGGAATTTCTTCCTAGTATCTAATCTAACTCTATCCTCTGAAACCATTCCCACTTTTCCCCTACATGCTCTTGTAAATACAAGTGCCACTCCAGGCTTCTTGCAGCCCCCTTCAGGGACTGGAACACTTCAATTTTTTCAACTAAACTCAACTAATACAACTTTACTTTTGGCAAATGCTTGCATTGGTTTCACAGCAACTTCTTTGTTCTTTTAGTTTTATAAATCTCTCGGACTCCATCTGTTCTCCATTTCTGTCAGTTTTATTTATTTTCAGTGCAAGCATCACCTCTTTCTGAAACTAGGCTACACTGTACTAGTTTTGCCTGGTTTGCTGAATAGGCAATACCTTTATGTTTTATGGCCTTAGCAAGGACAAGAGATGTGTTATCCTCTGAGATTAAAATGAGTCTGGTATACCCCAGTATATGTGGATCTGCAGACCATTAGTTAACACACAAAAATGAACGTTCTCACTGCTGTTTTAATAGCAAACAAATATTTCTCACTCACTACTAAATTCTCAACTTCCCATTTCTGTAATTGTCCCTGGAATAAGCCATGTAAACATTGTAGGTACTTGGTCACTATGACCTTTATGCAACATCATCAGAGGCAACATGTAACAGGAAAGCTGAAAACCAGAAAATTCTGTGATCAAAGACTTTTAGTAATTTCCCAGAAATTCCTTTTTATGTAAGAAATCTGTTTCATAACTTCTTCTGACAAATGTCACGGCTGGAGAAATTCTTTCTCTTAAGGGAAGATTTATGATCTATAGGATAGTTTTCTTTCTCAGTATTTTTCAGAAGACTGGATTCATCAAATACAAACTGCTCTTTGATTTGTGTGTCTCTGTGTTCAGCACAAAGAAATGAAACACAGGGATAGGAAAGTGACAATACTCATTATCTATAGGTAACTTTCTGGCATCAAAATATTATCCAGTGTGATCAACTAGAAAGTGCTGAGGTACTGGCATGGAATGATGCAGTAGAAACCGGGTTCTCTGCAGGAAAAACTCTGTTTATTCTGTTCTTCATGCTGGTCACCACGCTGGCAGACACATCAGTACCCCAGCAGATGGTTTGGAGTTGGGACTGCCAAAGCACCGCACGCAGAAGATTGTTCTTCATGGGAGGATTTCAGCTGGGATCTCTGGAGAGGTCAGGGTAACAGCTGAAATGTCACAGAACACAGCTCAGAGCAGAAGTAATCATAAGGATAAGCCAGTTCAGGACCTGTCACCTCTGAACATCTAAACAGAAATGAGAGTGTAACTCTCCCTCCTTGGAGGAGACTCCAAGGAACCAGCAGGGACCAAAAACCTGAGATGCAGCTCAGTTTTCCTCTGGCTGGGTCACAAGTGCTTCGGTAGCTGTTGGGCTCAGCTTGGCCAGGGGCCACAACAAAGATCTTCTGAACTTACACTGGCAGGAACTGAGGCCATTTGCACTTTTAAGTGGGGTTTCTAGAAGATAAGTTTAGTCAGCCTGGAAAGGACAAATACAACTGCAAAATGTGAGCAAGAACACTCAGTAATGTCTTGTTTCAAGAATGCCTCTGAATAGATTTTATGCTCAAACTTGCTTGAGTTCTTCCCTGAATCAGGACTGAATACCAAAACCACCAGACCTGGGGGGTGATGAGAGGTTGATTTCACTGCTATCACCTTTTTGCAAGCTTCTTTTTTATTCATTACTACATGGATACACCTGAAAAGAAGACAAGGGCTATACTGGAAGACATTTAAATGCATTCTAATCTCCGTGAATCAGCAGTAACCTGCAGCTGATGCTGCAGCTGTCCTGAACTCTAGGTGCCATAATTTTGGCTGCAGCATTCTCAAACTGCCCGGACACCCAACTCAAACTAAGAGCATTCAGTGCTTTTAAATCCTTGAACGGAACCACTGTCTTTGTGTTTGTCGTGTTCCGCTGTGGGGAACTGCGGGGAGCTCTTTTGAAACGGGTGGTCTAGGATGGAATCAAGCCAAATGAGGCAAATATTATATCTGAGAACCATTTATTGGAACAAAAAGTGCATTGCCCTACTAAAGAAGAATAGAAAAGGTAGGAAAGGAGGAAGGAAGAGGAAAAAGAATGGGGGGAGAGAGAGAAAGTGGAGACAGAGAGAAAGCAGGCGTCCTTGGCAGCCCCCTCCTACACTGACTGCCTATTCCATGTGAGACGTGGCATGGTGGTCAGGCAAAGTCTCCTCAGACAGCCTACATCTTCTGCTGGTTGCCTCCTGCAAGTGGCACATCTGCAGCCCCTGCCTCACACACCTCAGGTCAAACAATGTTGAGACAAAAATCACAATTAAATTGGTTCCTCACATCACCCCGTGGCTCAACGTTTGTAGGGCGGCAGTGATACAGGCAGGAAAAGAGAGAGAGAGAGAGAAAGAGGGGTCTAAACAACTTGGATTTCAGTTAGGCTTCCTGACAGGGATACCAGTTTTAGGTATTTAACATCATCAGCAGATGTCACAACCATGGCATTCATTTTCCCAACAACATGCTGAATTAAGTGGGTTAAACATGGAGCAATGCAAGGTAAAAACATCAACAGAGCCAAACCACAGAACAGGAAGAACAAAACACATTGAACTCGGGGTCTCCCAGGCAACCAAGAAAACGGGTCCCAGCCCCAGAAATCCCAGGTTTGAACTGAGACGTGGGCCAGTTTGTGCATCCCTTCCATTATGTCTTTACTGTTTCCCCGTTATCGTGTATTTTAAGGCAGCAATTGGAATCATTCAATTTTCCACATACTCCGCCGTCCTCCACCAGTAAGTAACCTAAAACCATCCCGTGCTGGAATATGGCAACGTGCATTTGTGTGTCCTGGCCTGCCAGCAGATCCAGGGCACGGGCTGTTTCGTTAGGGATGACTTACAGGATGGCTCGTAGGTGGATGATGCGGATAAGGTCATAAAAAGGTTCTCTGGCTCTGGAAGTTACTTCATTGGATTCCAGGTGGCTGGGTCATAGCGCTGGATGATATGTCGGGGAGTCCACTTGTTGCATTTCTAGTTATTGAGGTGTCTACTGACCTTTTCTGGTGCTGCCAGTCATATATTATATTTTTACTCCTAGTTGGTTTCCCTCCTTGCCAGGGAGGAAAAACAACGCTTGGACAACCCCAGTGCAACATCTCCTGGTCCAATTCTTTGGTAACATCTTGTACTCCCAGTTACTCCTTGCATATAAACCTGAGAAAAACGACAGTCTTGCCACTGAAGGATGATACTTTAGGTAATGGAATACTCTGTTCTGAAGTCAAATAGCTGCTGCTGAATTACAGTGAGCCTCATAAGTATATGGAGCATTTTAAATCATAAAGATCTGGACTGCACATATAGTAGAGAATAAGCAATTTTGAACAATATGCATGACAAATGCAAAAAGCATTACTTGGTGACCTACAGTTTTAAAATGCCCAAGACAACATTCAAAAGTAATCAGATGCTCACAGTCTCTACCCTCATCTCTTTGCTAAGGTTGAATATCCTTATTACTGGTAAACAATGTGACTTTTTAAAAAATTGCCTTTATGCAATCAAATTGAAGACAAATCTAGGATCTTTTAATATTTGCTTTGCATTTCTTCTGCCCCTTGTGAGTTTTGCTGAGTCAGTATTTTTATAATCAAATCAAAGTATCATTTGCTGATATAAAAGGCACTGTAGCATATCTTCAAATATAGAGTACTTAAGTCCAGGTAAAAGTAAATCAGTTATAGATTTGTCTATTTCACATACAAAAATTCTCTGTATGTTAAGATTTTAGTTCATAAACTTGTCACAAACTGTTTAAAAGTAGGCACTTAAAAACTCTGCAATCAGCCAAAAACAATACCCATCATTTTTTAGTTACTGTGGAACTCCAATCCCTTGTAACATGCTTATCAGACCCATAGGCACAGTGACCACTGGGTATTACTGGCTGGAAGCAGAAAACAGCTTCCATCTTCCTCTCTTATTCCCCTCGTTCCAAGGAAAGGCACAGTGGTTACCTCAAGACAACAGTGGGTGTTTTCCCCCAGAATAAGGCCCAGCAGCTGCCTCTTGTGCTTTTGAAACAGCTTGTTGAACCATTTGCACCACTTGCACCACTTTTCCTGCACGGGAGAAGCCCCACTCCCAGGTGCTGCAGCTGAAGCTCTGCACTGGTGTTAAGCACCGCTCATCAGACACTAATTACAGGAACTGCTTCTTTGGTCACACGTTGTTTAACCATGAAACATGACAGTCCAGAGTGGACAGTACTTTTATCCATCCTGAGCCTTGGCAACCTTTCCAGGTTATTTCAACACCTGGCCACATGTGCTGATGCTAAACCCAATCCTATTTATCCCTGAGCCGCTAACATTGTCCCAACAGTGCTGGCTGTTTCCATAGGCAGTCAATATCCATGTGAAGCCATGGATTATTTCCCTGAATATCCAGGGTATGGAGGGGGTGGGGGACAGTGTATCACAGTCTGTGGGGTTGGTGTATAAGGTGGAGGTAGGTCAGCTGGGAACTCCATCTCGTATTCATAACCGTATGGTGGCGGAGCCACTGAAATGGAAGAAAAAAGAAGACAGTGTCAAAAATCTGCTTTTCAGATGCAGGCCTCAAGTATTTTCTTGTTGACATCCAGACTTGCAGGCAACTGATATAAATCTCCTGGCAATGCATTAATTTTTTTTCCAGGCTGCCATTATACATTCACTTTATATCAATGTGAGATGTTGTTTATTGCCCTTTTCTTCACTCCTTAGCCGTGTGCCCACCACGTGCTGTGCTGGTAACAGTGTCTGAGCGGCTGTCTGGCAGGTGGTACCAGCAGAATGTGGCAGAGCTAAACTGTTTCAGGGGAGGAAGGCTGGGTGTTTATCAGATCCATTCCCTTCCACTTCTTCCAGCAGCAACATGGATTTATGTCATCTCAAAATGACAGGGCAGTCAGAGTTCTCAAACTCCACAGACTCCTCAAACCCCCTCCAGATCCCCAAGTGTGTGACAGGCCACACCATGGCAAGCACAGCAGCATCACACCTCCCCGAGCAAACTCTGGACATCTTACCATGGTTCGGGCTGAGGAAGAACAAAGCTTTCACCTTGGTGACACTAATGGAGACATCTGAGGAGAGCCCAGCATTTGTAAACTGGGTCAGGCATTTAGGAGACAACAAAAATATTCACAAGCAGCTGAAAACTTTTCTCAACTACTTCTACTAACCTTAAACAAAAAGGATTCATTCAGTGACTAAAACGACAGTAAATGCTGCAGAATGATAGCATGGTAGGAACTAAAGACTCCATATCAACATCAAATTAGAGTAGTCTCTACAAATTTTAAGGTCCAGAGTCTGCTCATGTCTCCATTTATGACATCATGGATCCTTTTCCTGTCCCCTCCATAGATGTCTCAGGCAGACTGGCAGTGAAATAGCACTGGCATAGAGTGGAAACAGAAACCTAGGATGGTTGTGATAGGGGGAAGAGACTCAAAGCCCAGAGTGCCATGAAAAGCACACCCTGATCCCTTGAAAACTGGGCTGTTGCTGTGGCTGAGGCAGAAGGAAGAGCATCCTCATGCTTGCTGCTCCTGCCCAAAACAGCTAATGGCAGGGGCAGCGTTGGCCACAAGCCCTGCAGCCAAAGTCAGGTCAGTCATTAGTCCAGAAGTGTTCATGAACACAGAAAACATTTCCAAGTTTCCCCATCCTCCAAAACCTGCTGTTGTTGCTGAGAGGAAGCACTGCTCAAGCAGAGGTTTGAACTAAGGACTGGGAGCATGTAGAGTCAAACTGCCTGGAGGTGGAGAGATAAGGCTGAGCCATTGCAGGAATACACTTGGGGACAAACAGGTTACAGCCCTGGAGTTCTCATTTTGCTCTTGTTTTTACAGCTTGCAGCAACTATGAGTTTTTGAAGCAGCTCTTCAGCAATTCACGGTTGAGATTATTGCCATTTTCTTTCATATTCATCTCTCTACACAAAATAGTGTTGCAATGATTAAGATGATTATAGACGCTTTTAGTCTAACTGGAAAGTAAGAGTGTGAGGGAAAAAACAGACACTAAGACTGGTGTGATAAAGAAATACATAAGAAATACTGCATAGCTTGCCTGTGAGTATACACAATGCACCTGAGGTTTGCTGCAACCTTTGCAACAGGGAAATATAAAAGCAGGAGATCTCTAAGAGTGGCATGAGCAGACTTTGTGCATGAAACACCTTTGCATTTTTTTACAGTGAACTCTCACGGTTATCCCAAGGCAGTTGCTCCTGGATTTGTAACTAACAATGTCACTGAATTGCATAAACACCATTATGCCGCTTACAGGGCCTGCTTTTCTCTTCAATTTTCACGTGGTAGGTGGGGAGTCCAGGCAGATGAGCCCTGCAGAGCCCAGCTGGCTCGGTGCCACCTCCTCTGGTGCTCCTGTACAGTCCCAGACTGGTGCCACTTGACAGACGTGGTGCAGTGGGTGGCTCTGCACAGAGCTGGCTCATGCACAGCCCAGTGCACCAGCCTGTGCTCACCACGGGCACAGCTGCACTGCCCCAGAGACACCCCAGAGACACAGATACTGTCCCCTGGGATGCCCCAGAGCCTGGGACGGCTCTGGCTCAGGCTCTTTGCCTCCCCTGCTGCTGCCTGCACTTAAAACACCACTACATCAAAACCATTTTAACCCACAGACAAGCCTGTGTTGAGCACACCCAAAACTTGGCTAGCTTTCACTAAGGCACAACAGGTACCTCTGCCTGGGGCTGGGGGTTGGAACTGGGTGATCTCCGAGGTCCAAGCCATTCTGAGATTCTATAACCGTGGTACAAATTCCTGTTCCAAGTTCCAGTTCAGGCACAGTGCCAGGTGGATGCAGAGACACAGCACTGCATCCCGGCCAGCAGTCCCTGCTGGGACACACCAGAACACCCTGCAGAGGTGCCCGTGTGCCTTTGCAGAAGTCACCTGAGATCCCACCGCCCCCAGCAGGGCTTGTGAGCTCTGGCCAAGTACCAGCCAGCTCAGGTTGCATTAGACTCCACAACAGCACTCAAAGCCCTTGCGCTGTGGTCCACAGACCTTATAGTCCATGTTTTCCCCTCTCTCTGACACGCCTGAAGAACGACTGATCCACGGCCAGAGAACCTCTGGCGCGGGGAGAGGGTCTGTCCCGCACAGCGCAGCACTGCCCTGAGCGAGGACTGGACACACTCCTGCAGGCACCACAAGCCCCCCAGCCGTGAAGAGTGGCACCCGGCCAGACCTCCTCAGCCCCCTCAGCGGCTGAATAACCCCGCGCAGGCAGAGCTGCACTGCCAGGCACCGCGCACGGCCCCATCCTGCGCTGCTCCGCGGGAGCTGTGCCCGTCCCCTCCGCACTGGCAAGAGCCTCCTGCTGCAGCCACATCCCCCATTTAGTGTGGGGCTGTAACCATCCAGAGGTAGCGCTCCTGCCAGGACCTCAGGCACTCCTGCAGGGCTGCCACTGTGCTTCCTCACCTGGGTGGGTGCTGAGGGTGTTGATGTGCACGGCTCGGATCACCCCTACTCGGGTCCCACGGCCGCTCTTCATGCACATGCAGACACAGATGGCGATCCCAGCAATCACTCCCATCATGAACACGATGCCAAAAACAATTCCAGCTATCGCCGTGCCCCTGCAAGGGGAATGGAAACGTGCAGTCAGTCTCAGACAAATAATGTTTACAAAACAAAATCCTTCTCTCAGGTGCAGCCCCTCCTTGAGAAAAAAATGCGTATTGATTACTGAAAATGCTGCGAATTTTGATCCTTCAGGGCATGTGAATAGAAAAAAATGATAGACCTCTGAGACCAAAATGAGAAACTCTTTCAAAGTCACCTTTGCAATTGTGCCAGATTACTCTGCTGATTTACCATATATCAAGTCCTCCCATTCCAAGTCCATCTGAATTTTCTACTTTTAAACACCATCAAGAATAATTCCTTCCCTTTCCCCTCAGCACACAAGACCTTTTTTTTCCAAAAGGCATTGGTATGATTTTCTTTTGAAAAGAAAGCCTAAGTTATCCCCCGTAATATATTCCAGAAGCATCCCTGTGCATGCTGTTCTTCCACAGGAATGTGGCCACTGTTTTATCTTAGGTCAAAAAGTCCTTCTGTTGTGCTTCTGAGCCCACAGATCGAGGAGAGCCTCCTCTTCTCGAGGACCATGAAGCACAGCAATGCCCACTCTTTCTGCTGCTGCAGCCAGCACAAGTATCTGAGGTTTAAACAATTTCTTTTAAAATGGTCTAGAGGAAAGAATTTAACTCAGCTCCTGAAGTAGTGAATCAGACTTTCCTTTAAATTTTAATATAGAGAAAGGAAAGAAAGCCTTACTGCTCTGACACACTGGAGAAAAACCTCACCAAGAGGCACTGAAGAGCTCCCAATAATATTGAGGGCAAAATCAGCCTTTCTGATGAACCCTACTTCACTCTGGTTTGTTGTCAGCTACAGGCAGTGAAGCATATGTTATATGTAGGATGGTATTTAAAGCCTACCCTTTTATGAAAAAAGCCCAGTGACTTGCCAGAAATATTCTTACTCTCTGCTTCTCTTTATCTTCCAGAAAAGACCTCAAACTGCAACCTTGCTACTGGATATTTTATCAATCCAAATTGATAGTTTGTCAACGTGAATAAGCCCCACTAGGAATTATTGCAAGATAGAGAATAAAACAGGCACAGTAATACTACAAATACTAAAACAAGTCTAAACCATAGTTTAGCTTCCCCATACAAGCATGGGAACACATAGCAGGCCCAATTTTCAAAATGCTAATAGGCTGCTGGCTTCAAAAAACTCAGCAACAATCAGCATAGGACTCAGCATATGAAAAATGAGACCTTCTATTTAGGAACCTAAATATGAATTTAAGAGCTTGTTTTCAGGCCCCAGCTATTTAAGAACTTGGCCAAGATTTGCAGTACAATCACTGAATTGTACAGCATAAATAAATACAGACCATTTGCTGTTGTAATAAAATACACTGCCAGAGACCTAAACTGTCCTCTGCTGTTCTGTAGCAATGAATGAAGAGTGTATTGCAGGGAGAGCAAATGTTAATATTTTGCAGAATATATGAAGACCTAATGAACAAAATTCTTAACTCATGACAGCAAGCACCTGGCCATAAAACCAATAGCTCAAAACACTGATGAGATCAAGTGCTTTGGTATTAAGCACCCCGAGTAACTGAGAAACACACCCACAACAATTTGCATCTAACAAAAGCAAGTCTGATGCTACTGGAAGGTGTGACTAAGATGTGACCAACATTATCACTACCTTGAGAGAGGCTGTCAAAGGAGACAACAGTTTGATTCAGGAAATGCTTTAACACAATACTCTCCTCATTCCAGAAGTTCCTCTAATAGTATCACAATTAAAAAATCATGGTACCCCTCGTAAAAGCAAAAGTGATTTGCTACTGCTCTTGCTACATTCACTTAGAAGCAGTGTGAGCACTGCATCAGAGCTGCAGGGAACTCCCTTATGCTGAAATCATCCCTCTCCCAGCTGGATTTCCAGGAGCAGAACCAACCACTGCTGACCACTGGCCTCCTGTCCTGCACTGCACTTCTGCTTTGTCCACTGCTGCCCAGTCCTGCACCCCTGGTGCACTCTGGCTGGCTGATCTGCTCAAATCACAGAAACCACAACAGTTTCTTGCGCTTCCAATCAGATGCACCCTGAGCAAAACCCAACCTCCATCCTTAAAACACACAGAAGTCTTGCTCACAGTTCTGAAATCAGGACAAAAAATGGTTTAAATAGCTAGACCCACTGCTGCTTGTGGATTCAGGTTTGCACACTGCAGTGGTAAATTTAGACCACTGGTGGATGGCTACGCAAAGAGAGACTGAGAGACAGAGCAACAGATACAGGACACTTTTAAAATCCAGTTACAGCCTGGCTGATACCAGGGTGAAGGTGCTCACAGGTCTTGGTGGGCTTCAGGTCACAGCCAGCGCCATGCACGTGAAATTGTTCCAGCAATCAAATGTTTGAGTTGAAAAGGACCTGTTTGAGAGGACTCAGGGAGATGTACCCTTCCAAATGTAAATAAGAGAATACGTATAACTCTGATGGTGAGTCAGAACGTGAGCCCTCCCAGACTCAGAAACCTGCCCATAAAGCAAGCCCCTCACAATGGCCCCAGTGAAACCAGAAGCACTCTGCCTCCTCCTACCAGGCTGCACCTTCTCAGCACCAAATCCTGGCAAGACAATGGTTGTGCAGTAGCTTTTCTGGGAACGCAGCACAAAAATAAATGCTTGTTCTTTTTGTGGGAAGTCTATGACTAGAATGTACAAAGGAAAAGAACCCCGTATTTTTTATGAAATGGTGAGGTTTCTCTTTACCCTGTTATGGAATTTTTGAAAATAAATTTCCAACAAGTAAATATGCCCTTTATATTAAAGGCTGCTTGCTTTGTCCCTCTTTCTCTCACTGACATTTTAGACTTCTGTACAGAGGCACAGAGGGGTACAGTGGGGTTTTGTGCTATCCTCACTGCAGAGATGTGCAAGGGAAAGTGCCCAAGAGAAAAAGGACACTGTAAAGCAAAAGAAGACCTAGAAACTAAACAGAGTCACAGAGCAACTAGAAAGTCTGAAAAAAAGTGAAAACTTTGAAATGGAACCATCTGAAGGGAAACATTATGCAAAGTCCTTCACAGAAGCAAAGCCAATGAAGAGAAGAGGTCTCCCACAGAATAACAATGCATGGAAGAGTAAAGATTGAGTGGGGGAAAAGTAATTTTAAAGCTACAGGAATGTCAAGAAACATTGTCAAGATAAAAATCAAATATTTAAAGAAGAAGTTCCCTCCTGTTTTTAGCAACATCCCACTGGAAAGAATATAAATCTCATTCCCGGCTTAACATTTCAGGCCCAGACAGGTTGGTTTGGTTTTTAACTGTGTCACTTGGTGGATTTCTTCTCTGCAAACCTCCACAGCCTCAGCCTAAGCTCAGCTAAATGTTAGCATCCACAGCCTCCTGTGGCAAAGAGTTCCCCAGCTTAATTATAATAGAATCATATAATCACAGAATGGTTTGGGTTGCAAGGCACCTTAAAGACCATTTAGTTCCAAACTCCCTGCCACCTAGACTAGGTAGCTCCAAGCCCATCTGACCTGGCCTTGAACACCTCCAGGGACAGGGCTTCTCTGGACAACCTGTTCTAGTGCTTTACCACCCTCTGAGTAAAGAATTTTTTCCCAACATCTAATCTAAACCTGCCCTCTGTCAGATTAAAAGTTTGTCAGATTATGTATCTGACAAACTGTCCTCTCAGGGACCATTCTGAACTGAGTGCCCCTTTCTCTCCCCTGAGGCTCCCAGCCCTCAGCTCAACACCCACCAGCTTCCTTCTGCACTGCCCATGATTTCACAGACCTTAAGAATCACGCCCGGCAGTCAACTCCTTCCCATCCTGCAGGAGCCCAGTCCCTCTCGGCTGTTCTGCCTACAGGGACCTCTTCATGCCTCCACCACCCTGGCTACCCCTCACTGCACTTTTTGCCAACCTCTTCTGCTGTTTTCTGAGTACACAGTATTAGATTTGGGGTTTTCTGACTGCCAAACAGTCAGGAACTAAGGTTTTACGGCACTATTTACCATAGTACCAAGTCTCCTTCCTGAGAGGAATGTCAGGGCAGGGCCCACCAAGTCCTCTGGGAGCTGGGGTTGTTTTCCCCTGGATGCATCACATAGTGTTTATGTGCCCTGGATCATCTGCCACAGTGCCTGGACTCCTGTCCTCTGCTGCAGGACACAGGCTCAGGCAGAGGTTTTGCCAAAGCCCAGCTCTCTCTACAATACTGGATCAATTTAGAAACTATCATTGTTGGAGGGACGGTATTCTGCACCAGAGATGCATTTATATTGGCATAAAGGTCTTTTCATCCTGTAATTGCTCACGCTGGCAATTTTACAGCAATTTGGTCGAGGATGGCAAGTTGTTAAATGCATGTGAGGATCAGTAATCCCACTCTGCCTTCACCACATTCATTACTGCAAGAAAGATGTGCCATTCTCAGACTTCTCTTTGCTCAGCTGATCTCTTCCATATCATCCTTCCTTATTTCCAGTACCTTATTAGTTCTCCAATTAATTTACTGCCAACTCTCTGTACTTATGATTTGCTGGCTCTGCTTCTCTAGAGTAATATTAATAATAATGCATGCAATACACTTTGGAATATTACTGCTAATATTAATAAATGCCCTTTAATTTTCCCCCTTTCAGGCATTTGAAAAGAAGCTGATATGGGATTTTTAAAAACTCATTCTCTGAGATAAAACAAAACAAAACAAAACGTCCAGGGTATTTTGGCTTCGCAGCTGAGCTACCTCGAGACCCTCATAGCAAAAGCTGGTGGAGGAGCAGCTGAATCACCCAGGGTACCCCATGGATGAGCCAGCAGCCTTCTCACCACAAAGTTTTACAGCCCTGGAAGCAGGGGTGCACCAGGGTAATGTGGACTGAAAAACCACCCAGCTTGGGAATCAGTTAAGTAGTCAAGCTAGCTGCTGCTTCCTGTTTTAAATTAAATAATTAGTTTGCAGAGTGGCAACACAAATAGGCCAGGCTTGGTTTGCAGAGTGGCAACACAAATAGGGCAGGCTTGCCTTTGAGGCTTTACTTTGCGAGGTGTATTTATACAAAATTTCATCTCGTACTTCTTTTAAATACACTTTTTACCGCAGTGACGAAGGTGATGATTGTCTGCTTCCGTAAACAAATCCTGCCTGCCTATGTTAAAACTGGGTACAGATTCTACTCAGGACAGTATTTCCCTTCTTTTGCTGCTACTTCATTGTATTTAAGGTGTGCTGTTTATCTTTCATTCCTTCCAGACAGTTTCCTCCGTGCCATTCCCCCTCTACCTTGTTATATTTGCAGGACTATTAGCTCAAGCACCAAAACACCCCGAGCAGGCGCTGCCCAGTGAACAGGTAATCATCCCAATCCTTGACCTTTCTCCCCCAGCTCCACGTGGACAGGTCACCACTCTGAGACTGCTCCATATTAAGCTACATAACCTTGCCAAGGGTTAAAGGATGTGCTGCCCATCAGCCCTGCCAGGCCTGAGCAACAGGGCACCTTCTCCAGCTGGCTAAAAAGCCTCTGAGCCACTGGAGCATAGCTGTGCCACACCTGCAAAACCAAAGAGAAACATCACATAAACTGTGAACCAAAAGGATGTGTAATCACAGCCTGTTCTGGTTTGGGCTATCGTCAGACAGACTTCTCAGAAAACTTGCCTTTTGATAAAATACGTTGACATTTTATGTTTATTTCCTTTATACCAAGCCATAGGCTTTTCTCTCCAACGCAGTGCCCGAGGTGCTGCTCGGACAGCAGTGCTGCAAAGTGCTTCAAACAAGCAGTCCTGAAAAGGCCATGCTGCAGGAAAGGGAGCAGAGACAGCGAGCTCTTCCTCTCGCTGGCTCCCGAGCTGCTTCCCCTGCCTGGGATCCTCCTGCACGCCCAGACAGAGAGGTCAGAGGCAGGGATGCCTCACTTCCACCCTGCTGTACGACTCAGTGCAGGCCTGGCCCAGAAATAATTTTATGGACAGGGGGAATGATGCATGAAATACAGCTGGGAGGAGCATGCTGCAGTACAGCAGCACAATACTTACTACACAGCACTGTTCTTCACTGATCATGGCTAAGCAAATACATTTTGATCAGCCCCAGCCTGTACAGCATTTTTATCAGACCAACATGTCCACACATGCAGATGCTGGCTTTGAAACATGGAGTCTGTCTGTCTAGCAGTTCCAAAATTTCAGAATATTGCCGGAACGTGTAAAAAAACCAACCCAACAACACATATTGACATTAAAACAAGAAATTAAAAAAGGTCAGAAATACAGAAGTAATGAAGGGGAAGATTTTTTTTTGCCCTTTAATGTGAAAGAATTCTGATTAAGATATTGCAAGGTTTCCAGTTACCACTTTTCACCCTCATGCTCTCCTGCTGCTTCTCTGTCCTTCTTTTTGCAGCAGCTCCTGTCACCCCACCTTTCCCTCTCAAACATCCTGTTCCCTGCAGCCATGGCCTCCCCTCACTCTGGAATGTGCTTCACAAGCTTCCCTGGAAAAGAAACAGAAGCCATAACGCAATTTCCACTCTCCAAAATTTTCCTCGCTGTGCTCACAAATTCAATGCCCAACCTGATGTTTACTTCAACAGAAAAATATGGCACATCTGTACCTAATACAGCCTTTGCTTTAATTTAAGGATTTTTATTTTTATGCCTGCAGTTTGCATTGCTGGCTGACCCTGCCATATAAAATACTTCCTGAATTATCAGCAACAGGAGAGTCCGAAATTACTGCTCAACTTCCAGGCCTCTGAGCATCAAAACATGGGAGAGGTCAGGATGATATGGTGGGCTTCCAAGAAGACCACGAAGTTAGTAAACCCTGGTTATAGCTCACTTTTGGCAGCTGGGTTACTGAGTATAGACACCTAGGAGAATGACAGGGATGTGGTATTTCTAGCCATTCTTAACATACCCTTTCTGACAGCAATTTTACTTAGAGCTGCTTCTACAAATTCCATGAGTTCAGTGCAGGTGAATCCTGCAGCTCCCTTCCCGGGCAGCTCTTGCTGGAGGAGCCTAAGTTACTACTGTGACTTCTGGACTTCTGGACCTGCCAGATTCCAAATCTCTGAGCTGTCGACAATCCAACCTGCCTGGTTTCACCCAGGAATATATCTAGAGAGTATTTTTACCCAGTCTGAAGCCAAGACCATAGAGACAGGGTTGCCAAACACGTTGATAGTTCAGCGCCTTTTGGTGTGTCTGCTACCTGCTTTGTGCCTGTAACAAATCCCAAAGACAGCCACACGTGACCTGACTTTGATGTTCCAAGGAACATCCTGCACAAAGGTGACTGATTTTTGGCCACTGAAACAACTGTGCAGACACCGAGGGAAAGGGTCAAAAGATGGGGCTCTTAACTCTTGCTTCATGAGGCAGAGGAGCAGCGAGGCAGGATGATGCAGGTAGCACACAGATTAATTGATTGAAAAATAAAGGAAGAACTGCGACAGCTGTAATCAAAAAGAGCAATTTCTCAAGATTTCCAAGTCAATGGCCTAAACAACAGAAGTAGATGCCAGATATGGAAACCAGTGGAGAGCTCTGCCATGCTCCAGGACATCTTCAGTGTCTTCCCTTCATTTTCTTGCTGAGCCAACAAGCAAGACATCTGACTTCATTGTTTCACAGCACCCTAGCCACTCCAATCCACTTCACTTGCAGTTTTGCATGATGAAGGCTGGTCCTTACTCCATTTTCTCCTTGACAGCCTTTCGTGTACCACTACCATGAGCTGCAGGTGCTGGCAGAGCTGAGAGCCAACCACCCTCTGCTGCCACATTTCCTTCAGCTGGGACATCTTTGTTTCACTTAGCCAATGAAAGAGAATGAAACGGTGGTGGGCAGAAATCCCTCCAGCCCTTAACATGGCAATCATACCTATTTATTGCAGTTTCTGAAAAATAACAATAAAACCAACAAAAATGGCAGTAGCACTCTCCTCTCTGTTTCGTTTGGGGTGCAGGGTGAAAAAGAATAGGTGTTAGGGTGACTTTCCTCAGCTGTTAAGAGCTGGGACCTGATTCCCAGACATGGCATCCTTGTGCTGGCACAGCAGAGGTCAAGTGGCTCAAGAGGGAAGTGCTGGAATAAACTTCCCCTGCCCATTCTGGGTGGCAGCACTCACTCATACCAAACTCAACTGACTGTGTATCTCTGGCTAAAACAAAACCACTGAGTGAATCGAGGTAAAAACATGTTATTTCCCTGCCAGTTAAATCCTTTCTGTAACAGGGTTGTCTCTGAGAAGCAAAATGCCACTGAATATAACTCTAAGATGCAGCTCTTGTACGTTGTGACCCTGGACTTTCTAGGTTTCCCTCAGAGGCTCCCAAGGAAGGCCAGGAATCAAGCATTCAGTCTCAAAATACTCTCAACGGAGGCAAAAGCCCAAACTTGGCATTCAGTCCATGCCTCACATAAAACTGAATGTTTCTGGCTGAAGGCCTCCTTCCCGATTTTGGAAAAGTTAAGCCCAACAGAAATATTTTTTCCTTCTTTGCGGTCAGCTCTGAAGACAAAAGTAGCCTAGAAGCCAATCTAGTAGCTTATGTAAATTGCTAAGGCACATTTTTAATATGGAAAGATTCTGCCTAAACGCAACGCAGCCCCTAAACAAACCCTCTGTGAATCACTGCAAAGAAGGGCACTGTCAGCTCCTGACAGAGACAGCACAGGCCAAATGTGAGAGGGATGAACACCACAGTGTGCAGAGGGACAAGCCAGCAAGCTAATGCCACAGACCAGACAGTACAAAACCAATTGCAGCTCCTTCTTGTGTGAACTGGAATGAAAGAGCATCATGGAGACGCTTGTCCCTATAATGCTCCCTGAGCATTCACCCCATTTCTCATGAGCCCATAATTTTCCCTCAAGGGGGATCACAGATATTCCTCTGGCATCTTTGGATATATCCTCATCATCTATTTAAAAGTCGCATGAGTCCCCAGATAATCTGGAGCAGCTTCTTTCCAGGACCATGGCTTTTTCAATCAAACGATTCACTCTGAAATCAGTACTGCCCTGTCAGAGGTCAGGAGACACCTGAGTGCAGCAGCGCCAGGAATGCAAATCACTTTTATCCACATCGCTGGAAAACCATCCAGGGAGCATAAACAAATTGCAGGTTTTAGCTCTTCCTGCACCTTCCGGAGAGACCAGCCACGCTCCTGCTCCTTTTAATGGAATGAGGTGTGGCCAGCAGGTCGGTGAGGGAGGGAGCACTGGCAGCCACCTGCTGAAGTTGTGCCAGGGCTGCTTCCAGTTCCCTGGTGGCAACGTCTGCAAAGGGAAAACAGCTCTGCTGGCAAGGAGCCAAGCCCCTTCCAGTTCCTGCAAAGCTCAACACACATGAAATACGTTGAGCTTTGCAGGAACTGGAATTCATTGTCCTTTCCTAACTCATAATATTGCTTCAATTGTCCTTTTTTACTGACATTAAAGAGCTATAAATCACTCCTGAAGCAGAAGCTTATTAACTTTTCTCTCTTTTTTTTTTTTTTTAAAGTTATCGGGGAATTGAGGGAAAATGAAGGAGATAATTTTGCCATTTGATGCAACAAAGGAGAAGAAGATTGTAACCAAAAATCTTTTTTCAGAGCAACAAAGTGAAAATAACATAGAAAAAGACAAAGCAATAAAACATCTCAAAATTAACAGCTTCCTACAAATAACACTACTTTATGGACCAGAAAAAAATGCCTTTTGACCTTTTCAGAAACCTGATTCTCAGAACATAAACTGTTCCTCCAAAATGCATTAATTAAATGCATTTATTAAATTTCAGCTCAAATGAGAAGATTTTACTGCTTTTAGAATTCTATGTGTTAGACAAATGAAAAAGATTTAGGGGTTTTTTGGACATTTAATAATCTGGAGTGGTTCTTGGATGATCTGGGAGAAAAAATCTGGATTAAGACATTAAAAACCCAACATCATAAATTATTTTATTTCATTCTAAAAAGAAAATAATAAAATATGTGCATTGCCTGAGTAACCATGCAATAGCTTTTTAAAAGTGCAATGCTAGCTAGCATTTTAAGTCTAAATAAATCTATCTGAGCTTTAAATTATCCAGCAAAGGGATATTTCTCTCATATCTTCCAATAAAAAATAATAAGACACTGAGAGTTTAATTTTAGAAATTCTAAAGCAGAGTGAAAGAAAAAAATGTTTTTCATCTTCTCTTTCCATCTCCTTTTTCTAATGTACTTTAATATTCAAATCTTACCCCTGTGAAAGCAATAAAAGAGCCTCTTTTGCATTCTTTTCTTTCTGTCAGATTTATAGCAGCAATCCCATTTTTCTTTCTCATGCTCTCTTCCCAGGTGCTGTGTCAGAGCTTATGAGGGCCATAAAGACCCACTGAGGCTAAGCCTGAGGACATTCTGGTTCTAAATCGCCATTTGCAAAAACCTACAATGAACTTGAAAGTATTTACATAAGTCTTTGCAGAATTCAAACCTTATTATGGAGCATAAGTGAATCACGGTTTTAGTGGCTTGGAATACCCTCATTAAGCATGCATGAAGTGCCATTTACAAATGGAAAAGGAGTTAAGTGCTTAGGTATATGAATCATTTTATGTTTCTGGAGAAAAAGACTATGAGTCAGAAAATTAAAAAAACCTGGAAATTAAACTGTGGTTACAAAAACATGCTGTGGCTCTTACAGGTTCCATAAAGTGATGAAAGTTGCTTTACCTGAAGGCAGCTATGCCGAGGATGCAGAAGTCACCACGAAATAAAGACACACAACATTAAGCAACGCTGAGCTGGGCTTGCCCTCCTCCCCCTCAGCGGATCCCTGGGGGCCGGAGAAGAGCCAGGTACTGATGAATCAGCAGTAACTTCCCTGGCAAGTGCACGAAACCCTGCTGCCCTGCCTGCATGGCCCCGGAGGAGAACAGAAACACCCCGGGGAGCAGCGAGGTAAGGCAAACAGGGCAGCCTGTCCCCTGCTGCCCGTTCCCAGGAGATGGGACACTGCTTCCTCCTGTAGAGCCGTGCAGAAGAGACGCCCCTGTGTCCCGGTTGTTTCCTCACGGTTTTGGTGACACTTTACCTTGCTTTTCGTGCTAATGAGGTGTAGCGAATAACGTACTCTGATTTACTCTGGCACACAGCCCAAGGCTTCTTCCCCTCTCACTCAGGGAAGGTGAGAAGTGCTTTCCCCGAGAGCTCTGCTTGGAAACCTCAGGAGCAAACTTAAGCATGCGCTTAAATTCAATTATCACACTCCCAATCCAGTCAACAGACAAGTGTGCTTTGCTGAATAAAAGCCTACACCCACTGCCTGTCAGACAATTCCAGTGTTACCCTTCCATTCTAGTTTTGCCTCAGGTAACAGCTTTGACACTCGCTCAACTATGGGAAAAGAACCTCTGTGCTCCCTGCCCTCGGAAGCCTGAGGAACCCCGGCAGAAGGCTCTCCCATGCTGTGATGATCACATCTCGCAGTAGCCAAACACCNTCTGTGCTCCCTGCCCTCGGAAGCGTGAGGAACCCCGGCAGAAGGTCACACCTCTCAGTAGCCAAACACAGCCGGGAAAACCAAAGAGCAACCAACCTTCAGGTGTCCTTTGCCACGCTGCGCACTCCAGTTAAGTCCGTGCTCTTTTCCAGGGCTGGGCATTCCTCGTGGTTCTGGGAAGAAACCACAGCATCCACAAGCCATGAAAATGGATATCCATGAAAATGGATATCCGTGAAAATATATCCGGCAGCAAAACCAGAGGCGGAGTGACAATCTGAGCTATTTTGACAGAATGATCTGTAACCGCGACATTTTGTGACGTTTCCCTTGAGGTAAATACTGCTGTTATGTCACGACCTGTTATTAACCTAAACTTGACACCATTTCATTACAGCATGAAGTGACTGAACGCCATCATAAGGCTTGCAAAATATTCAAAACATCAAAAGCATCCACATCAAATATTCAAAACATCAAAAGCATCCACTGAACCACACATTCATACTGTTTTCATTAAGATAGATGCTCAAGAGGGCATCCGTTCTTTCCCCCAAGGATAACAGACCATCATAGTCACTTCAGACACACGTGCAACTGTTGGAAAGGGCAGACCAGCTGGTCACCAGTAACACAAACAAATGTTTCCCCGGGAAAGCAGACAGTTCTGTTCCTTGTGTGCACGTGCAAACCAGGTACCACCCTACTGACTCAACAAGAATTACACTTTTGAATCAAGAAATGTATTTTAACGCACACAGTTAACTAATACACTGAATTCTGGGAATCACAGAATCTGCTGAGTTGTAAGGGACCCATCAGGATCACTGGGTCCAACTCCTGGCCCTGCACAGGACACCCCAAGGATCACAACATGTGATACACACAAGGATGTATACTCTGCCATACAGCAGCTCCCCAAAACAAACCCAGTCACCAATCCATTGCTTAAGAAGGGATAAAAAAGTTATTTCACAATTTTATATCAAAATGGCACATGCAGGGTCAATTTAGAAATATATTGCTAGAATTAACACACTTGTAAAAGAAGCTTGCAAAAGATAAGATTCTTGATGATCAGAAGAATACAGCTCTGGAACAGTTTTCTGGTGGATGCAGCAGGGGTGATCTACTGAGAGGGGTGACCATTGAGCTTGGCACATTTCTGGGCTGCCTGGAATAGTGGGAGCCTGGCTGCTCTGACCTGGGAGTGCAACACAAGCAAAAGTTCTGAATTCAGAGGTAAGCAGCAGTAGGTATAAAAAAAAAACCAAAAAAAACCAGACATCAAAAGGACTCACGTCTCTCTGAGTCAGCGCAAAGTCACCAAAGCTCTGGAAAAGCTCTGGGCTCAGAGATTGAGAGAGGGATCTAATTAGCAGCCTCCATTCCAAGCACCTCTGAATTTTAAATTCTACTCTTTTAATGAAGCAGCTGCATGCTTCAGCTGTTCCCAAACAAAACACAGGAACACTCTTGTCTTAAGCAAATATTTACTCCTGCACAGGTATTTTGGTCCCATCAGGACAAATGGAGATGAGATAGCACACTTGGACAGGTCTCATGGCATAGGAGTGGTGTCCTTGGTCACCTTCCTGACGGTATCAGAAACATGCCACAGATCAGCCAGTCTGAACTGCCAAATTAATTAACTAATTGGAATGTACAGCATATTTTCCAAGGTACAAAGTAGAATTACGCTTTCCAACTCTGGGGAAGACAAGTGATAAATAAAGAACAGAGTGATGTCAAGTAAAAAGGCAAATGGTACAACAAGGCAAAGAAAGTAAAAAAGGGGAATCTAAGAGCACATATATTGAAGAACCAAAAAGGCTAATAAAATAAAGAATGAATCGGTCCTCTTTGTGCTGCTGAGGATTTTTCCTTGTGCTTCTCAAACTTCAGAGGCTACTCACACTCAAAGGCCAAGTTAAATTCAAATGTCCTGACTCAACAAAACACTTCATCACTAAGAGCTGAACATATGTTTAAATGCTCTGGGGCACGGGGACTCCAGAGCTTCAGGGGAACAAGGAAAGCAGGAACAGAAAAATAAGTGGCAGCATGCTGGACTTGGCACACGCAGCAGAACACACTGAGTCTGGTACTTGCCATGAGTTGGAACAGAAGGAGCTGGGTAGAGAGGTAAGAATTAACAGGGGTTTAGGAACCAAAAGTCTGGATGACACAACGGCTGAGAAAGTCTGACCCTGATGTGAAGCTAAGGAGGCACACTGACTTCTCCAGAGTGGACCAGGGTTTTATGAGCAGTGGTGCCCCACCTTTGGACCGTGCCTCACTTTCCAAGCAACAGCCTCGCTGTTTCTCACCCTTTGTGTGAACAGTGAATATTCCACCCAGATGGAAAGTTTGGGATAGGCAGGCTTTAGGAACAGCAATGTTGGAGTCAGACATCTGACACAGGAGCATCCAGAAGTGTGAGGAATGCACCAGAATCCCGTGGCTGTGTCACCTGGCACACACATATTCCCACTGCACAATGAGATGCCATCACGGGAAGCTACTGAATTTTGGCTACAGGATGAAGACACATTCAGGCACAGACTGAAAAAAGACTGATGGAGAATGGGAACAGCAGTTGAGTAAGGTGTCAGCTGTATTAATTAGCAAATTAGCCATTCTCATATATGAGGAATTTAAATCATTGCACAAAAGCAAAGCACCACCAGGAACACTAAAAAAACCATTTAGGACTTCAAAAAAAGGAGGAAAACAAAACAATACTGTGTATAATGAAGAAACTAGAGAAAACAGGGAAAAATATGGAGGTGTTTCATCATACAGCTCTGATTTTTAGGCTTTTTGCAACGGACAGCTTACACTCTGAGTTGCTTTTTTGCAGTTTTGCTATTACACACTTTGGCTACATATGTCTGCCTGAAGCAGAAAAAAAAGACTTAACCATCAAGTAAAGGCATTTTTTCCTGCCTGTTTTCAGTAGTACCCTTTGGTCTACAGCACTGAATAGAAGGTAAAGTCAATGTAAAACCCACAGAGCAAGAGAATACAATGACTGGTGTATATGACTTAATGGTGTCTTTTAATGGACACATTTCCTGGCACAAAAATGCATTTGAGCCTTTCTTACGACCTGCCAGCTTGTGAATAATGAAGTATGTGATCTTCCAGCTACTTAATTATTGTAATGTTTCTGTAGTTTGGTTTTGCTTAGGAGTTATTTAATAATTCTTTCTTCCACATTGTATTTCTACCCTTCTTTATCACACAGATTATTAAAAAGAAAGAGATTTACAGCTTTTGTTTTTCTGCTTAGAGAACTCAAGTGGATAAAATAACACACACGCCTTCCTGTTTTATAAGCCCTTAATTTCAAACAACAGGATATCAAACAACGGGATATCACTTGATTTTCACCTCCTTCATCTTCTGCACTCACCAATGGCAACAAAGCTTCTAACATGACTGCGTCGTGGACAAACCACCACTATTTTTAAGAAGAGTTTTGCATTTTTAAAAGTGAATGTAAGAAAGTAAAAGAAAAGCAGTCTGTCTTTGTTTCTAATGCCTAAATTATTTATTTTGGAACTACTGACTAGTACGTGCAACATAATAGAGTCACCACAGTAAGATATAAATACTGCTGCCACCGAAAAAGTAGCAAGAAGTGTCCATGGAACAATTTCAGTCCCGCTGTGCTTTTGCTTTCCATTATGAGCAACTTATCTTGAAAGGTGTTTCATCCATTTCAAAATGTTTCCACAACCTCCCTCATTTCTTTAATGGGTTTGGGGAATAAAAACAGGCCCTCCCAACACAAGGAAATCAGATAATGCTCAGATAAACATCTGTTTAGGGAGTGAAGGTTGTGCTAGACCCATTAGCAGATTATGTGTGGTCTGAAGACCCCACTGTAAACGTCAACTTTTGGGATACAGAGAAACAGATAAATTAAATCCTTCCATTTCAAAAGAGCAATTTAACGAAGTTCTTTTTTCTAATTTTCTCCCTTTGAAAACAGGGTTCAGGAGATTTCAGAGGAAAAGATTTTCATTAGTAATGAGCAGCTTAGCTGAAAGCTCATAGATTTAAACCATGGTATTCCTTTGTTCCTATTTAATTGTCCAAGGGAACAGCCATGTTTTAATTTTGCCTTTTCCTCATTTACTAATTGCACAGAGAGCTGTTTCATTTAGCATATTTAGTTCCTTACGGAATTAAACTCTACAAAATCAAAATGTAAATCCTGCTCGAGCACTGGCAGCTCAGACTACTTGATGTTCTCAATACAAAAGCATCCACAGCTGCAGATAAGCTGCTGTAGGTGCTGGAAGTAGTAAACTTCAGGCATTTCCCCTTCTTTTGTACAGTAACCCTTAGATTTTGACTGGAGGATGAATGGAACCAAGCCAAAGAACCAAGCTGTAGGTTTGCTTGTTGCACAGAAGGGGGGAAAAAGACCTTTTGAAGCTTTCTTGAGGTCCAAATAAATACAGAACACTCCTTTGTCATGGCACTAAGTCATGGGCCAAGAGGCTGTGTGAAATGGAGTCACACCTCAGGAGAAACGACATAGGTCTGCTCACCTATCTGTTAATAAGAAAAAATCTGGTAGCACATTCCATTCCTCAGAGTGTTTTGTACTTTGGTGAACCACGTCATGTGAAATGACAGTAAGAAGTCTATAAATCAGAAGGGTGGGAGACTACACTCCCTTTGCTCCTGTATAAACATGCACCATGAAAAGTAGTGCGGGGGAAGAAGTAAATTCCCATTTGTGGCAGAAGTGGTAGGGAAAAAGAGCTTGTAATGCTTCCATTAAGTTCTCATGGCAGATTGTAGAAGAGCCTTTCAAGCAGAGCACTGAGACCTTCCTGTGCTGGGACCCATCATGTCCTATAGGCTCTGTCAGTCTCTGTGGTGCTCCTTCTTTCACACAACTGCTGCTGCAGCAAAGAGTGAGTTATTTGACAAGCAACACATGTTTCTCAAAGTATTATTCTATGCTCAGACCTTACAAACCAGGAGTGAAATGGTGGCACAAATGTAATGCAAGAAGACAGTGCCTGCTCCCCTGGGAACCTTAATGGCCCTGCCAAGCACTTTTGAACCAGGGAGGAAAGTCAAGAAGGCCTACAATAAAAGTGAGCTTTTGTAGAACATGTCTGATCAAAATCCCCACCAATGCATTCCCCTCCTCCTTCAACATTTCAGTTCTTTTAATCTTTGTGTCAAATTCCCCATGTTTCCAATAAAGCAGGAATTATTAATGCATTTCCTTTGACTTCAGGAACCAGGCAAGCTCTTGGCTCAGGATTTGGTGATTGGAAACAGCTATTTTGCCTCAGCATTGAGTCTGCATGAACACAAAATGTCCTGGAAGCCACGACGGCATTGGCAACATAACTCTTTCAGTGTTATCTATGTGGTGTAAATCCAGCCTTTTCTGAAATTCATTGCTGGTCAGGCAAAACTCTTCATGCATCATACTTATCTTGGAGTTGTACAAAAGATTACTGACATTATATTACTCCCTATTTCCTTTGTCGTGGAAGCTGTGCATTCCTGGCAAACAGAAAAAAAAAAATCGTGTATGTCTCATAAAGAAAGACCTCCCAACTATATTTTTATTCAGCATTTCTGAGCATTTACTCGAAGTTTGGCATCAGTATAAGAGTTGTTCCTGTTCTTCTTTCTCATAAAGGTTTGAATTTGTTTGCACAGTTCATAAACTACCTTCAAAGTGACACAAAGAGAGGGAGCATCCTTCCCAACAAGCACAACCACAGGACAAGTAACAGCATGGGTTATAAAGAAGGTACATACCAGTCATTCCTGAGGGAATTCTAACTGGAACAAAATAAAAAACCAAGCAACTCCGAGGTAAGTGCATTAGGCTTCTTCTGAAATCTGTAAGCCTACATTCTGCTAATATTTTTCAGACTTTTAAAAGGCAAGACAACGTCACATTTGAGCTTTGCTTTGTCAGTTTTTTGAACCCAAGCTTCTCATTAACCACCTTGAAAACAAATACTTGTTCCTGGGAGGAAATAGGTGCATATGTACATATTATATGTACATATGTGTTACATACAGGTGGTAAGGGCAGTGCATCCTGGACAGAACAAGGCCTAAGCTACCCAGGAAAAACAACTTCAACCCATGCCAGGCTGTCTCTGGGTCAGTGACATAATGCCTGCCCAGGAGGTTTGCAGATGATGGAAATTTGGGCCTTACTGTGTGCAGTTCTTACCTCTGGGCACAGGTGATCAGAGTCTGACCCCTGGGGTGTTCACAATGGAAATCCTCCTGGTCACGGGAAGTCCCTGGCCATCAGGTCTGCACTAGGATGGCCTAGCCCTATCCCTCATCTCCATAAGCACGACAGAAGGATGGCCAAAGATGGGTTTGACAGATCATACAATCACAGAATAGTTTAGGTTGGAAGGGATCTTTAAAGGTCATTTATTCCACCCCTCCCTGCAATGAACATCTTCAACTAGTTTAGGTTGCTCAGAGCTGTGTCCAATCTGGCCCTGAATGTTTCCAGGGATGAGGGCTCTACAACCTCTCTGGCCAACCTGTTCCAGTGTCTCACCACCCTCATTGTAAAAAAGTTCTTCCTTATATCTTGTCTGAATACCCTCTGCTACTCTAAAACCATGAAAATAATTTTTATGTGCTAGCAGTGGATGAAATGTAAAACAAAGTCAGCTTTTGAGATAACTGAAGACAGTCGGTAAACACATTCTTCTGAGCTGTCCCACTGGTCACTTGGGAATGTGACTATTCACTTCATCAAAGTTACTTTTAGGGGCTTTCCAAGAAGGTGGTTTTTGAGGAAGGCAGTATGATTTAAACTCCTGGCTTTGTATGAGTTAATAGTACAGTGAGCATGATAAATATGCAGAATTCAATTGTGGAGCAGAAGTCAAGCTGGCATGAACCTACCAAACATTCAATCCTCTGACCCAGGTGTACCAGATCCCCCCCGCACTGTTCATCACATCCCAGTCCATATTTCTTTCAAGGATTATATGGAGTACAACGACAGCACAAGGAGTACGGTGACAACTGCAGGGGGCTGCAGGGGGCAAACGTCCCCAAGGAAAACACACAAGTGAGAAGGACTTCTGCAGACCAGCCAGGCAGCTTTGGTGCAGTGTGAACATATGGCTGAAGCTATCCTGCACATTTATGTTTTCTTCCCACTTTGTCAGGACCTAAGCAACCTTCCTGGGGCAGCAAGGAGGAAGAAAGACCGTGGAGAGGATGGAGACCAGGGCAGTCTGCAGGAAGACAGAAACACGACTGCCAGAAGAGAAGAGCTTCTTACATGCAAAAGTGATTATCCATTCTATTCAGAAGTAAATTTAGTCTTGCATCAGAAATCATTTAAAATACATACTCCGCTACCATTTTGGCCAAAGTGACTCTTCCCTCTGAGCAGCCTTTCAGGATTATTTTTGTCCTGCTGGTTTCTGGATTTCACTAGGCTGGTGTGCCAAGGGCTGCTGCTGAGCTCCCCACCCCTCTGATCTTCACAGGATCTCCACAAGTCCTGCTCTCATCTCAGGATCAAGAGCAAGGGGATGGCCTGGACAGTCAGCCCTGGCAAAAGCTGACTTCTAAATGCATCAACCACACCATTGCTAAGAATGGCCAGCAACAAAGCACTGGCTCTCCCGTGTAGCCATTTAAGGTCTCCAGAGAAAGAAAAAACCCTTTCCTTCCTACCATGTTCAGTAGGACACTTACTGATGACCCAGGCTGAAATAAGACACCAAGACCTGCACCAGAGCGTGCAGAAGTGGAGGCAGATGCAAATCATGCACTGTTCTTCCAGGGATAAAGTGACACAAAACCTAGAAAAGCAAGACCAGACTTTAAAATTTTAAAAATTATGCCAGGATTTGTCAACCTGGTAGAACCCTGTGATTTTTACCATTCTGATTCATAAACCAGTGATTTCCATCTCAAAGGTAAAGAAAGGATTTGTATTTAAAGTGTGTTTAGGATTTATTGGCAGGATTTGTACTGTAAATGCATGGAAGGATTTGTACATCTAATTTCTGACTTATAAGAGGTTTTGAGGATTTTTGTGTGGTAAATCCAATTAATGTAATTTTCATGTCATGATTTAAAATCATGGCAACCCTGCCGCCCACGTTTTGAACCATGTCACATCCTCATGAGTGGAACAGTGAGGGTGCCCTGCCACTGAGGGAGCTTGTCTGGAAAAGTCTCAGCTGCCTGTCATGGAGACAGGGGAGACAAGGAGCACAGCTTCCAGCCAGATGGGTGTTGGAGAAGAAGAAACACTGATGGCACAGAGGTCTTCAACTTTTTTTCAGTATCTTCTTTACCTGCATATCACCATCTCTCCTCAACCACAGTGGGGAAGCAGCCAGGGCTCTCAGCCCCGGAGAGGTGATGGGAGACCCCCTCCTCCTCTGGACCCAGCTGTGTCACCTGTGCCAGCTCAGCCAGGGCAGCAGATGGAAGGGAAGGAAAGGATCTGGTGGGTGATCAGCTTTGTGACAGCTGTCTGTGGGACACGACTGTCCCCAGGCTGATGAACCCAACCTCCTGACACTTTGACTCGGATGGAGACCCTCCTCCACCCCTCTCTGCCTGGGTCAGGGTATCCTAAACGTGAAGGTAGGTGACACAGTTTTACTGTCCCCGTGTTGGGGACAGCCTGGAGAGGGGAACAGTGAGAGACACAGCCCTGAGAGCCCCAAGGGCCAGAGGAGCTCCGGTGCCCCAGCAGGGAGCCTTGCAGCCCCTGGAGAGCCCAGGCTGAGGCAGGTATCCACACTGCAGCGTGGAGGAGCCCGTGTTCGGAGCAGGATACACCTGAAGGACACTGCCTGCCTATGGGCAGGACCCATTCTGGAGCAGGTTTGTCCTGAAGGACTGCAGCCCACGGAAAGCCCATGGAAAGACCACAATGGACCCTGGGAAAAGTGTGCACAGGAAGGAGATCGGAGAGGAGCTGCTATGGACCAACTGCAATCCCGTCATCTCCCAAATCTTCATGTGGGGCTGAGGGAGTGAAGCTGAACCCGGGAAAAGTGCGGATGGCAGAGGTAAGGTGTTTTAGTTTTTGTCCCGGTTACCATCCAACTCTATTCTAAACTGGCAACAAATTAATTTTCCCCAGGTCAAGTCTGTTCTGCCCATGATGGTAAGTGATCTCTTTGTCCTCAGGTTAACCCAAGAGCTTTTTCTTGTTATTTTCTTCACCTGTCCACCTGCTGAAGAGTGAGAGAGTAGCTAGGTGGGCATCTGGCAGCTGGAAAAGGCAACCCACAGGAGGTGCTGGCACAATCCAGGCTGCTGAGGTTGCAGCACCCAGGCTATCATTTTTCCCTGACTAAAGTTTCAGATTTCACAATTCTTCCTTGCCAGTTTGTCAGTGTTTTTACTAGCTAACCTAATTATGAGTTTGTATTTTAGACAAAAACAACAACCACTCTGTTCCTGATGTTTAAAACTAAGTCAAGACAAAACAATTCAAAGTACTTAATTATCCACAGGAAATGAATTGACTACAGTAATGTTAAAAACAACTGGTATCACTTGGATTTTAACTAGAGTCTGTTTTTTTATTCAAATTTGCCAATCAGTTCTAAGTCTCCTCTGTCAGCAACTGTTGCTTTTCAAACAATGAAAATGACCTTAAAAGAAACCAAATTCTAACCTCAGGGCCAACTGTCTGCAGGGTAAGATCAGGGATGGAGTCCTTTAGCTGTGCCAGGCACTGCCAATCTGCACAGAAATGCTGTTAGTGAAGCAAGGGGCCAAACGTCAGGAGAACTGGGTGGTGAGTGGTGATGCAGTTCCAACCCTTGCTCATTTAAAATGTTTGGACAACTCACCACATCTCATGGTGCCTCACTGCAAACACAGCAGGGGGAGAAATTATTTTCTGCTATTTCCAAAAGGAGTTATAAAGCAGTATCTGGTTCTGAGCAGCTATGGGACTGTGGGCAGCATGAAATGTGGAGGTAATTTCAATTTAATTTCACTCTTAAATTCTGTCAAAGTGCATCCAGTAAACAGGGAATATTCTTTATTAAGACTAACAGTACCATAGGGTTTCAGCTACAACTATGACCCTACTTGGCCAGGAAAAAAGAAAATAAAAAAAAGCTGTACACACAGGCCCATAGATTTGGGAGCAGGTGATTCCTTCAATGCATTTATAGGCCGAGCTGACAAAAGCTTGCCCAGGGCTGCCTGGGACTGACATCAGTGCCAGAGTCAAGGATTTACCTGTGACTTTCACTAGACCTCATCCAGCACTTCAACCTGAATTCTCACCTTGATACTTTCACAAAATGAGCTGAGGGAGGAAACCCCAGTATAAGCTGAGATAATTCTGATTAATCACAAAAACTGTAGTCTGGCTGATGTGTTCTTTCCCATGCATCAGAAACAGGGACAATGCAGATAATCCCCAACAAACCACGGCTTGGTAAAACAATTAATTACTGACCTTATAAAGGTTTAACAGGATGAAAAGTCCTCCTAACAGATGCACAGTTGTACAATTAAGTTTTATCTTTCAACAAGGAAACTCATTCGTACTAAAATATTGGGTGATTTGTATTTTCTATTTCAATGGATCATTTAAGGGATTACTGAATAAACTGTTTAAATATGCAAATCATCTGGGCATTTTGTAATATTTCTCCAAGGGCTTTTTCCCAGTAGTTCTCACCAGATCGAGCAAATTACTGGTGATTCAGAAGAAGCAGCATTATAATATTGTAATTGACAGAGTGTTTATTTCGGCTCCAGTTCTTTTACATTTTCTCTCTCAGATAACTAGAAACACATGACCTCCAGCAATACTCATATTCTGTGAGGTTCATAACAAAATCAAGTATTAGGAGAGATAGAGTGCAGGAAATTAAGTGGTTTATGTAGATAAAATGAGCTGACTTGGGGAATACAAATAGTACTAAATTACACTACACAGTCTGCCCTGTACACCTAATTTCCATGATAAAATTATGAGCTGTAATGGACATTAATGCATTCCTTGCACAGCATCCCCAGAAATTCATTTTGCCTCTCCCCATATCCTGCTGGGAAGCTTCCCAGGGGCCTGGGGGCAGCATGGGGCTGGCCACCACCTCGGGACTCGGGCTGGGGGCAGCCAAATCTCATCTCCATGAAGCACTCCCAACTTGATGCTCAGGGAATGCACCTTTCCACCCCAAAGCCACAAAAAGGAAAGGAAGTTTTCTCCTTCTTTGCCATAACTGTCTCCTGAGAGCGACTCTTTAATTACCCTATTTAAAAACCAGCTGCCCAAAATCTGAACCTCTAGGCCAGAAAGGGGGGAAAAATAGAAAAAAGAAGGGGAAAAAATAGGCAGCTTTTTTCTTAATGAGTCACATACATACCTGGTGAAAAGGGCAATGAAATTGTAATTGCATTACAGACACAACATTACATTTTTCCCCATTTTCTTTAAGCTCAAATGGCTTCCCTCAGACACTTCTGTGAGAAGCAAACCCTTCAGGGGCAGATTTGGGTACGCTGCCTTCAGCACATGCACAGCTCCCCAGCGATCCACTTCAATCAGAATCCGAAAGGAGCCATTCCAGCCCTGCAGCATGGTGTGAGCTCTGCTACCTCATGCATTATTTCAGCATGAAATATTTATCAATTGGAGAATAGGGGCAACCACCTTCTTTAAAAAGTGTAATGGATTTTTTTTTAAATGTATGAGTGCAACATGTAAGAATCTGCAACTTGTTTGACATCCTGGGTTTAACAACCCAGTTCCCACTCTTCATTAACATAGAAGGAGCTGAGATTTCACTTTTTAACCAATTTCTTTCTAAACATTGAACTTAGACTAAGCAGGTATTTTTATCTCCTACAGCTAATTTTGCTTTCCTTGACATTAACTCACAACACCGCAGAAAAGCAAAAATTACAGCATTTGTATAATTATCTTTCCCCTTTGGCAGCAGTTTGTATTCTGCCATTAAATGGTGGTCACAATCCACAATGGCACACTGTCACGAAACTGGCCCTTGGAAAGCCAGAGGGGACTGACAGTGGCAAATCTGACAATTTAAGGGCCAAACCAGATTCCCATCATACAAAGCCATCGGTGGGAAAAGCCACAGACANCACAATCCACAATGGCACACTGTCACGAAACTGGCCCTTGGAAAGCCAGAGGGGACTGACAGTGGCAAATCTGACAATTTAAGGGCCAAACCAGTATTCCCATCATACAAAGCCATCAGTGGGAAAAGCCACAGACAGGAAGGTTTCCTCATTCTACCAGATCCCACCTGTGAAACGCATCACTCCTGTTTTAGTTGCAAACTAGAAGATGGTACTTCTTCTGGTAAATTGGTCCCCTGTGGGCGCTGGTGTTCTCAGTGAGTGCAGAAGTCTTACAGCTCGGAGGATTGGGGCTGAGGAGCACCAACCTCTGCAAATTAACCTTTCCCTTTGGCATGTTACTGCTGATGAATTCTGCAGGAAGTTACACAACTGACCTGTCCTCTGTAGCACTGATGAAGGTTTACCCTTTTTTACCCACAGATTTATAAATATTTACCAGCAGGGAAACTGACTCACTCTCAAGAGAACAAACCTAATTTTACTTCCTTTAAAACATCAGGAAAATAATTCCATAGCACATGCATAGCACCTCGTAAGCAGGAATACAGCAGTTGTTACTCCCCAGCATTTCTGACGTAATTTGATTACAGGATAACTAATTACTTTTCATGAAAGATGGAGCAATTTTATACTCATTTTTTGTATTTCCTATTTGGCAAAACAAAGGTTAACTGACCTGCCTTCTACTCAGCCCTAAAACATGTCCTGTCTCTGTCACCTGCTAGCATATGCTTTAATTTATATTTCCTTTAAGTGTGCACCATAAACAGACTTCTACAGAGGTACTGCATGTGCAGAGATTCTTATAAACGCCAGGACTGCTGTGAATCCAGACCAGGGGCCAAGAGACAGGCATGGAGCTGAACAATCCAGCATGCCATGCAGCCTCTGCCAGCTTTCAGAGAGTGGGCAATTCTTAAGTGTCCTGGTTTAAGCAGACCACAAAAAAAGATTCAGTTCAGTGACAGAACACTAACAACTATCTATAACTTGGATCATCTGTGGAATTTTAAATTCCAACTGCTTTGGAGTTAAATTCCTGCTTTGGAAATGACAGGACAGATGCAATACAGGGAGGTTAGCAGATGCAAATCCTCTGAAGCAAGACATTTGCACCCCCTTACTAAAGTGTTAATAGGAGAGTACTAAAGTGACTTGTTAAAAAGGTACTTTACTTTTTACTTTATAAAGTGTAGCTCATCTGGCTTTAACCACTCATCTCAGTACAAGGAATCTTCCAGGAAATCAACCATCTGCTCAAGTTGATAACTTTTTCCCCACCTGGGGTCATCACTCCCCTTTGGTCATTCATTCCTACAGGGCATCATCTGCTTCCCTGGAAGATATTTCAGTGCAAGGTACTATGTAGGGAAAAGAACTCTGTACTTCACCTACCTTGCTGGACATATCCTTGCCAGAACCAACACAAAAGGCTGCATTTCAGTCCATGCAGCACAGACCAGTGGGGCAGTCACACACAGGAACTATCTATTTAAATGTAGAGAGCAGTTACAGCACGACCTGCAGACCAGGGCAGTAGATATCCAGGTCTGAGCAACATCGTGTGCTTCCACGATCACCCTGCCTTTCACACAGAGCCCTAAAGCTGACAGGACATCAGCTGTTCTTGTGTTGTCCCTGTTACACACCGCCTTCTCCATCAGGAAGTCTGCAGGGGACACCAAGCTGAGTGTGTGGTTGATACACCTGGGTGACAGGGTGCCATCCACAGGGACCTGGATGTGCTCAAGAAGTGGCCCAGGGGAATCTCATGAGGATTAACAGAAAAAGTGGAAGGTGCTGTACCTGGGCCAGGGCAACCCCCAGCACCAATCCAGGCTGGGGACGAACAGATACAGCGCAGCCCCGGGAGAAGGACTCGGGGGTGCTGCTGGGTGAGAGCTGGACATAGCCCATCCCTGTGTGCTGGGAGCCCAGAGCCCCCCGTGTGCGGGGCTGCACCCAAACCCCGGGGGCAGCAGGAATAGGAGGGAGGGGATTCTGCCCCTCTGCCCCCTCAGGCGAGACCCCACCTGCAGAGCTGCATCCAGCCCTGGGGCCCAGCACAGGAAGGACATGGAGCTGCTGGAGCCAGGCCAGGGGAGGCACCAGGATGATCAGAAGGATGGAGCAGCTCTGCTGGGAGTAAAGGCGTTGAGAGCTGAGATTGTTCAGCCTGGAGAAGAGAAGCATTGGGGTCACCTAATTGTGGCCTTCTGGTACCTGAAGGGAGCCCACAAGAAAGATGGGGAGAGGCTATGGACAAGGGCCTGGAGTGACAGGACAAGGGGGAATGGCTTCAAACCAAGAGACGGTAGGGTTAGATTAGATCCAAGGAAGAAATTCTTCCCTATGAGGGTGCTGAGGCCCTGGCACAGGTTTCCCAGAGAAGCTGTGGCTGCCCCATCCCTGGCAGTGTCCAAGGCCAGGTAGGATGGGGCTCTGAGCAACTCAGTCTAGTGAAAGGTGTCCTGCCCGTGGCAGGGGAACTAGATGGTCTTTAATGTCCCTTCCAACCAAAACCATTCTATGATTCTATATAGCCAATCACCTGGAAACCACCAGATGTAGGCTCTGTATTACAATATTCACTGTTCTTCTTCCTCTCATTAAGTGAATAGACTCAAACTCTATCAGCTACATCAAAGCACCTCTCTCGGAGCCAAACTCTGCAGTCTTGTGTTTAGTATATTACTTTTCTAATGGAGATTACACTGATTTGTAAAGGCACTGTTTGAGAGCTCAAGATATCCAGGGGAGCTATAATAGAATTTATATCTACACGGTCAGTTCAGAAGTACTGCTGGAAGATCAGCAGTGAAATGATTTGTTAGCTTGGGTTCACTTTCTGAACTGAAAGGGATCCAGCTCCCAATAGCCATAACAGGCCAATGAGCCACCATAACCAATGCCAGTCTTGATGCTGAACCAAGCAGATTTTGAAAGTTCATTACAAATGAAACAACAAAAAAACCCCAAACAAAGAACAAAAAAAGAAACCCTCTACATGGTTTACAGCAAACACATACACCCTCTGTGCAATCACTTGCACTTACAAAATAAACAGTATTTTGAACAACATTTTGGCCCTTGTAAAACAATTCAAGAAATATTATGGTATGATTCAACATAAAACTACTCTGGCTCCCTAAACATGAAGACTTTCAGAAACCTGTACAATGCTGGAAAAGTCCCTCGGGTTCCGACATCACTCTATTTCCCAGTAGAAGTTTCTTTTCTATGCCCTGTTCCTTGTGAAACCCTGCCCAGCAGATTATCTGAAATAATATTCCCTCCTGGCATGCTGACCACCTTCTCCTACTCCACCTCGCTGCCCTGATGATGTGGGGTGTGAGACCTTGGGGAGGGGTGGTCACCTCCATGGGTGAGCCAGGCACACAGAGGGGTGAGCTTCCTTTCCATGTTCTGTGCAAGGTGGATGATGACAGAAGAAAGATCCTTAGGAACTGGCTCTTCTATTTCACAGAATCACAGAATGGGTCAGATTGGAAGAGACCACAGTGAAGCATCTGCTCTAACCTCTCTGCTCCAGCAGGGCCATCCCAGAGCACAGGGCACAGGGTTGTGTCCAGACGGTTCTGGAATGTCTCCAGTAAGGGGGACTCCACACCCTCTCTGGGTGATCTGTTCCAGGGCTCGGTCACTGCCCAGGGAAGAAGTTCTTCCTCATGTCCAAGGGGAACTTCCTGGGCATCAGTTTTGGCCCACGGCCTCTTTTTGGGCCCCACGGAGCAGAGCCTGGGCCCTGCTCTGCCCCTCCCTGCACACAGGGACACCCAGGGGTGAGGGCCCCTCTCAGCTGGGTCTCCTCTGGAGCTGCACAGCCCCAGCTCCCTCAGCCTTTCCTGGGCAGAGAGATGCTCCAGGCCCTTCCTCATCTCCGCAGCCTCCCCTGGCCCCGCTCCAGGAGCTCCAGGTCCCTCCTGTGCTGAGGAGCCCAGAGCTGGACACAGCCCTCCAGATGTGCCTCACAGGGCTGAGCAGAGGGGCAGGATAACAACCTCTGCTGGCCCTTTCCTGCCCCTCCTCGAACACAAAACACCCCTGGACACTTGGGGCAGACACACTTCTCCCGCTGAGCCCTGCCACTGCCTGTCACCTTTGGGAGCTGCTCCAGACAGACAGCTCACCAGAACTAATACCATTATGTAAATGAAACCAAATCGAACACTTGGCAGAGCTCTAAATGACAAGATGCAGGCACAGTTGATTTGCCTGGGAATAATTAAACACTTCGAGAACTCAAAAAGAAGCAAAACAGCAAATTCACCTGACTTTGGGTGGGAGAAGCTTTAAATCAAGGCAGTGTCTTCTTAAAGTTGCTAGACCCATGCAGCAAGCCTTGGGGAAGGTGATCCCCTCCAGCAGACACTTTCTGAAGAAATTTCTAGGTCCCATTTACCGTACGAAGTTGGATGTTACAACATCCTCACAAAGAGGTGAAAGAATGCTACAAGGATTCTACACTGATACTGCATTGCGGTGATGATGGGGCTCCAACCATCATTTCTGTCTATTTTCTTTCAGAGATTAAAATGGCACACAGGAGCCATGCATCAACCATTGCTGTGCACATGGACCAGAGGCATTTATTACCTGTGCAGTTCCACAGCCTCCACAAGAGTCCTAACGACTTTCAAGACAGGAAACTGACACTTTCATGACCATTGGAAATCTGTTTTCCGACTGTACAAATTAAGCCCGAGACATCAATAGAAAGGCAGATTTCAATAATATTTTAAAAAGACAGTCTTTAAAATATTTTGCTAAAAATACAAGTAAAAAACCCCATTTCACAGATTAAATATAACTCTGCTCCAAAAAAATATGCAAAGTAGCTTAAGATAATGAACATATATTGCTAGTGAAATATATTTCAAACAGGGTAGAACTTATTTTCACTCTCTTCTTGACCGTTATTTGAGAGGATGCCCTGAAACACTATATATTTTGTATTACATCTGATGGCACTAATTCAAAGGAGTTTTCAACCTATTTTTCCAATTCTATCAGAGATCACAGCACAATCCAAACCCCCACTCCCTCCCCACTTTAATTCTCCATCTTGGATGGCTTTCAAAAATAGAAATGTAGTCACATCTGAATAAGAGTTTATTTATTTCTGCTAGACATTTCATGGTCTAGCAGAAATGATGTAAAGATGTTATCAGAAGGCATAGAAGGCTCAAGAATCAGAGTAATTGTGCAAGCAGAGAACGCAAGGGCTTTTTGAGGTGGTTTTTTTGTGGGTTTTTGTTGTTTGATTTGGTTTGGTTTTTTTAAGGAACAGGAAAGAGCCATGGTGCCAGGACTAGAAAGTCAGGAAGTAAGTGCCCTGAAGTCAGCATACACGAAGACATGCAGTTTTTCAATACAGGGGGTAAAATTTTGGTCACAAAAAGAGGGTGATTCCACAGAAAAGCCAGGGGTGGAGGAGACCACCTGTAGAAAGTCTGAGTCATTTGAGGTCTCCTGAAACCTTTCCTGGGGAAGTAAGCCTCTTCCTAAATACCTGACAATGAGATCTGGGATCCCTAAACACTTTTGAACACAGGGGCTGAAAAGCACTTTATGTTTGTAAATAGATCATGTCTCCTTGTATTGTCACTGAATTCCTGAAACACCACAATAAAAATGGCACTTAATTAGTATGCTGACTTTTTTTACTGTGTTAACACCACTGAAGAACACATTTTGTTTGTGTTCAGGTAAGTTATGTCACAGAAAAGAGCAAAAAAGCATCCCTGCAGTGCCTTACTAGTTGTTTGTCCTAGCCAAGAGGTACTGCCTGTCCAAGGAGAGGGCACACTCAGTTCTCTGGCCCCTGGGCTTCTAGTTTGAGCTATCCAACCAATATTTCACCTGGCACCAGCTGTGATGGATTTGGTTTGCATTCAGTGACAGCTGGAATGAGGCCAGCAACACATTCTATATGAGCTGGTAAAGATTTTTGGCTATCAGAGGCCCAAGTCACTTGCAGGTCTGAAATCTCCTAGAGGGGCTTTTGCACTACTCCAGACAAAAGGCACTAAGGGGCCACGTTTAAATCTGTATAGAGATGTACATTCCCTTACACATTCCCTTGAAAACGGCTTGGGGGAAGGCATACAGGAGTATTATAAACTCACTGCAGAGTGAAACTGTGTAATCACAGGCAGAGCCACAAAGTACACAAAAGAGGAACAAACTGAGGTCTCAGAAACACCTTTAAATCTGTCATCTGAGAATTTCCAAAGTGCATTCATTTAAAAATGTATCTTTCTCACACATGCACATTTACAACCAGAGTTTCTGCGTTTACATCCTGGGTCCTGACCGGTACTTAAAAATTTCCGTACTAGTGCTTTCCCCAAAGAACCTCACTGCAAGCAGCCCTCATTACTCGATAATTCTTTGCTGCCTCTACTCTTTCAGGTCTCAGCCAGTTCTTAATCCTTTTAATTTCTTAGTGGAAGAGTAGTCACACACAGCGGTGTCCTGTGGAAGGTCACCCCTCTGTCTCTTCAGAGCGCTTCCCTGGCACAACATGGAGAAAAGGGCTGGGATCCTGCTCATGGGGATGGGACCATCCAAAGAAGAGCTATAAAGATGAGGAAGGGCCTTGAGGGGAAACCACAGGAGGTGTGCCTGAGGTCACTTGGTTTGTTCAGCCTGGAGAAGAGGAGCGAGACGGAGGGGACCCCATTGTAGTCACAACCTCTTTGTGAGGGGAAGAGGAGGGGCAGGCACTGATCTCTGCTCTGTGCGACCAGTGACAGGACCCGAGGGAGTGGCCTGAGGCTGAGTCAGGGGAGGTTTAGGTTGGATACCGGGAAAATGTCTAACTCCCAGGGATTCCAGCCTGACCTTTCCTGGAGAAGGCTGATCCGTGCCTCCACACATCCCTGTGGCACCAGAGCATCGCCCCCCTGGGCAGCAGCAGCGCTGACACTGAGCCCATGTCAAAGGAGAAAGGGGGAGCTTTTTCCTTCAAAGAGTTAAGGCCCTACAGTGGATACGCTGCCCTTTTTGGCCCAGACTGTTTTTATTTCACCTCCTGGACCTGTCTGGAGCTGCTACAGTGTGAGAGCAAACACCTGGTGAGGGGAGATCCTCCAGGGATGTGCTTGTGGCTGAGGCTTTTGTGTTGCTGCAGTCATCACATGGGCGTTCCAAACCCACAGCAGGCCAGGCAGGTGGGACAGAGACAAAAAGTGAAATCAGCTGGCTATTTTTGGAGGAAGAAGCAGCCAAAACCTCCAAAAATAAAACAGGTCTGAAAACAGCTACAAGATAGAGGCCTGTTTGAAGTTCTGCCTCGAGCAACTTCTTAAGTAGGTCAGAGCACAAAATCCACAGCTGAAGATTTGAATTCATAGGGGGAGAAACCTTTAAACCCAGTTTTCTGGTGCAGGCTACTAGACAGAAAGGTTTGTGATGCTCTTGCAAAGCCAATATGAGGATTTTTCTGACAACAGAAAGGAAAAAAGTACTTCTCACACCTGAGAATGGCCAGAGAAGCACATGGAAATCCTTACAGTGGCAGAGCTCCTGCAGTGTTCTTCTGGACAGGGCAGAGACAGCCTGAAAGATTTTGTCCACCAGTTTTGGAGAAAAATCTCACAACTCTTCTTATGCTGGACCATATTTTCAGTAAGTGTATAGAAATCAAGTGAATTGAAGATATTGCCCTGTTAATTGAGTTTGTATATCATAACACAAGTTGAAAAAAAAAAAGCAATAAAAATATTGTACCAGCTACCCCTGCTTAGGAAGGAGCTGTTAGATCTGGCACTTATTAAAACCATACAACAGTGACAGATAACAGCAAAAAATCAGCTGACTAGTTTGACATATCCACACATCCTGTGTTTTTTTGTGAGCACTGCAAGTATTCGGTCTGGAAAAACAAAGGCATCTCATTAAAAAGCACTCTCAGAAACTGCACCATATGTTAAATTACTGACACATAATGAAGTCAAAGTGAGGGGTAGGTCCTTCAGATTTGAACAAGGCTGCTAACAGGTAACATCCACCAGTGATGAGCAGCAGGGTCAGGTGCCTGGCGAGTGAGGATGCTCAGGGGAAGAGCTCACAGTGCAACCTGCCCTCTCCCTTGACTTGTGGAGCACAAATGCCCTGAATTCTCCTTCACTCCAGCATACGATGAGCCACAGAAAGAGCACCCAGCAGCAGTTTTGCATCTGCGGCACAGCCCTGCTCTCAAGGGGTTCTGATTGTACCCATACCTGACAGATTTCAAATGACATGGAGGTAAACTATAGGTGTTATTTTTCTGGACTCCTGGAAGTATCTGATGATCGTGGACACTGAGAAGACAGCCCAGGGAGAAGCCCTGGGCTGGCAATCCCAAGAGCCTCCCTGCAGCTTCCCGAGTGGGATTCCCCAGCAAGGCTTCCCAACCCTTCAGGGGGGATCGCAGGGCTCTTCATGTGCCTGTTGGGGCATCTTTCTTAGCAACTAGTCACAGGCAGACAGAAGAAAACCTCCTTTGAATGAGCTAAGAAAAGAGCCTCCATTCTTCAAACAAGGATCCACAGCTCAGAAAGCAAACCAAAGTTGCTTTGTAACTTTCTAAGCTGGAGTGATGCAAACCGGGGCTGTTATCCTGGCAGCACACAGCCAGCTCACCTGCAGAGGTGACTGTCCCCACTGGAGAAGCAACACTGGGCACGGTCAGTGGTGCTAATGGCAGCCTGGAGGGCACCTTGTAAGCAGCTGCTGGCAGCCTGTGACTGCAGGGGAATGTGGGAGGGAGATCCCAAGCCCCAGCTTGCTGAGAGATTCAAAATGTTGGATCAGCCCAGGCTCACACCAGAACAGATTCTTACTTCTGTGGCTAAGGTGGAATGACCTTCCTAGGTCATCAAATCCATCCCTTGCTAGCACAGGCAGCCACACCAACGAGGCCACTTCATCCTCACAGACTTCTGAAGAAAGGATGACTGGGAAGGGTGTGAGGAGCAAGCAAGTAAAATTCCCTCTCTTGCTACAGAATTTTAATGCAAATTAAATTATGTTAGGAGACAGTGACAATGTAAGCTTACCTAACACAGAGATTAAATACCACAGCTCCCCTCCTAATCTCAGCACGTTGTCTTCATGTAGGATGTTATTTGAGACACAAAGCAGACGTGCCACTATAGTTGCAGTGTCCCTGTCACGCAGCAATTCTAAAAGCATTACTATCACCCTGACATTTTATTATATTTCTGGATATATGCTAACTCAATCATTAAGCTTTTTTCAGCAATTGTGAAGGTTCAGGAACAAAGAGGAATTGTGCCTAACTTCAGACAATTTTAAATGTTATTGAAAATGGACAATGAGGGCCATAACTTCTAATTCAACTCACATGCCTTGAAGCCCTATTCTTTCTCTCTTCACTGGAATTTAGTATCAAATTATCCCTGCAAGGAGCCACTGGAGGAAAGCGGGCAAGGTAAGTGCAAGGTAAGCAGACTGGCAACCCTGTCATTCATTTTCATAATTTCAGCTTATGTAAATAGGCAATTTATGTCCAAGCCAAACACAGGGTTACTGCTGTGGACTGAACAAACAATATTAGCTTTCAGCCATGTAAATATACTGGCCACCAGGACACACAGCCTCATCAAGGTCTGTGGGCGCTAGGACCACACCACACAGCAAGGGGTTATCACACTGCAGGGAGGGAAAAGCCAGGGCCCACAGCAGGGATGTTGGCAAACAGAAGGGCAGAGAAAAGGAATTCTGAAAAGAATGCAACATTTGCACACGACAGAATAGGTTTGAAGGTAGGTTAATAATTACTTAAATTGCATTAACACCAACACTTCTCACTCACAACTGAGAGCGTTTTTGAGCTGGACGCAGCACACAAGGACTCTCCACACAGAAGTCTTCTCCATCCCAAGAGGTTTTCATCTGAATATGATTATCTATGGCATATTCAATGTCTATATTCAGAATATAATCCGAAAAAAGTGGAAAACAAAAATTATTACAAAAGGATGCATTCTTTATGCAAATTATTGCACTAACAAAATTCTTGTTAGTCTTCCCAGAATATCTGTAAGACTCCAAGAGATAAATTTCAACAAGGTCTGACACAAAATACTTTTAGAGTCCTCTTATAGAGCTTCTGATCCAGAAGTATCTTCATTAAGAACCCTGCTCTGAGTTGGTGTGATATTGCTTATTACAGAGTAACCAATAAAAAAATGCAACAGACTAATCCTCTGAGAATCCTGCAGGCTCAGTGAAAACTCCAAATTAGCCAACAAAACAGAATTTCCCCAGCTGGGGGTAGGGAGGACATGTGTACATGGGATGTGCAGGGATAAGTCAGGTGAGGTGGGATTTGTCCTGTGTCTCTCCTGGCCCTCCAGGACTGACACACCTTATTAAGCAGTGCTTGAACCAGGAGCAAGGAAGCACGAAGTGGCAGTGAGCGTGGAAGGCAGCATGGTGATCAGAAAAAGAAAAAATAGGGTTTTTTTCTAATACTTGGTTTCAACAAGGTATTTCAGCCTACAACTCGTCCCATTAGAGCCAAGTGCATGGAGTCCCCACTGAAGAAATCAGCTGATTTATTTCAACAGGATGAGGACTATCTCCATCACAGCTACTCACCACCTTGAAAACGCATTTAACCACTTCCCTGACCTGGTGCTGAGCAGACTGTCTGAATGGTCTCAGAAGCTTCGGATGTACAGAGCACTGAACAAAGTTACAGATTCTTATCAAATTCAGAAGTGGACCTTTCTCCCATTTGAAAAAGGGAAAGATGTGTGAGTGGTATAAAATAAGAGACAGAAGGTAAAGTTGTCACGAAGAAAGGACAGTCCTCTTGTGATCAACATAATCCCCAGGCTTAGTCTTTATGTCGGTCTTACTAAGTGTTAAGAAAACATTTATCTTTTACATGACTGAACCTTCTGGGAAAATCCTGCAGGCTTCCAAAAGAGACCACTGCAAGTGAAGAACAAAAAATTCTCTCTCCTTCTCACTGAAAAATATTTTCAAAATAGAGCAGTATAAGCAAGCTAATTTCACGGAATTCCTAAAGAATATTTACTTTTCCCCTTTAGAGTTTTCTGTAACCCACAGAGCATTTCAGTGATTTATACCTTAATGCTTCTATTTTCAGGCCAAATTCTAACAAATCTTCCAAATAATGAAAAACAGATGATCCACAAGGATGTCAACAACTCAAGTTTTAGCACAAAACCATGCTATCCCTTTTTTATTAACAACTGAACTTTCATGTTTACAATGACTTCTAGCTTTCACTAAAAAAAGTATTCTAGTTCTTACTAAAATAAAACCCCTTAAACTTCCACAAATGATTAAACAAACTGAAGAACCCTATCCCATTAGTCTCAAACACTTCAAAACAGTTAGTCAGACATCCAAGTGAAAAAGAGATGGGAGACTTGAAGTGGGAGCTGGTTTTTTAGAGCTGCTGTTTGGCACACAAAACAGTTTTCCTCCCTTTTTTGAGCTGCCTGTCACAACACAGGGTCAGAAATGAAAACACAAAGGGCTGAAGAAGAGGCGCCCCGTGTTTTAATTCTGGGGCTGACAAGCAGATACGGCTCTGTTTGTAAATCTGATCACACACTGGATATGAACTGGGACAACAGGCAAGGAACAAAAACCAACTGGTAGTTCAAACACTGGCAAAGGTCACATTTGGAACACCCGTTCTCTCTCCAGCAGATCTTCCAATGAAAACGTGGTCCTGGATTTTCCTCTAAGCTGTGGTTAACCAACGCCCATACCTCTCTGGCAGAGGTTTTCCTAGGATGGCTAGCTACTCCAGGTGTTGAAGACCAAGGAATAAAAGGCTGAACTGCTATTGACCTTCTACACAGAATGAAAGGGAAACAATTACCAGAGTTGTGGCCCTTCCAATGACACATTTATAGCCAGCCCCCTGTACTCAGCAGAAGCATCCCAGGCTCTGCTCCAGGTGTCCATTCAGAAGGACTCTCCTGATCAGAAGTCGAGCCAAATGGAAAAAATAACTACTGAACTGGGCCTTTGGCAGACCTCTGGCATACTGTCAGAGTCTCAGAGCCAGAGGCATGAAATGGCAACTGCCAGGTAAACTTTCCTTTTACATGCTGTCCCAAAGTGCTTCAGTCATGGGAAATTTTGAACATCACACTGATGAAGAGGAAAACAATTTTATTTTAAGTAGAGTCCCATACAACTGTCATGCAGACACAAAACCATCCTCAACCCATATGTTGCTACACATATTTACTGTGGGATGCCTGAAAGTGTCTAATTTTAATTACTTGGAATCTTCAGTGAATGCCAAGCTTCCTGATTTTCTTTTATTCACTACGAACTCCAGTGGCTACATATCTCTATTCCTAACTCTTAAAATGTTAATTTTGTCCTTTGGTGCACTCCTCCTCCAACCCACTCTCCATATTCCCATATCAAATGAATCAGCTTAAGGAACATTCTTCCCTTCAAGAAGAAAAATGGCTTTTTCTGAGGTCAGCTGTTTTTCTCAAAGGTACTGCTGGATGTAAAGTACTCCATGCCAAACACCACACTTGCACACACTACACACAGCTTATTCCTCAGCTCTGCAGGCCGAGACAGGCACACTGTTTGTATGCTAAATGTATTCTCTGCCTCTCTTCCCCCCATTCTCTCTGTCTGCCTTCCTTCCTTCCTGGCTGCATTGTGCAACCTCTAGACTTACAAAAACCAGCCCCAAAACCACGCAAAAACCTCACCTCCTCCAACATACATTAAGTTCATGCAAATAACACCTGCTAATTCAGTAGTCACTAAACAGGCTGTTGCATCCTGAGTGTCTCTGGTAAGACTTTTCCCCCTGCCCTCTCACTACTTGTAATGAGATCACATTTCTCTCAAGTATTTATTTACTTTTCCTCAAGTCAGTTTTGAAGTTCTTGGAATCAGGTATTTTGTTTCCTTTTGTGTTGTTTTTCTAAATAAAAACTGCCTTAGAGTGAGACATTTCTAAAAGAAGAAACTTTGCAGTGTAATGTAGCATGCTAGCTTCCTTCTTCTGCTTAAACCAATATTCCAGGTTACTCCCATTAAGGACTTACCTAGGGAAATACGGACCAATCACCAGAGCTGAATATTTTATCAATGGGTTTTCTTAAATCTGGCGGGCCAAATCCATGTGTAAATCTTTTTATTTCCACCGAACAATCAGCTGGCCCAGCAGTATTTGTTTGAAAGAACAGGTGGACTATTTGTCCTCTTTGCTCCACTATTTATCTGGGATCTGGGATTATTTCATGCCCACTCAGAGCTGCTGGCCACGAAGTGCTGTGGAAGAGTAAAATCAGCATCCAGAACCACCCCTGACAGAATGCAACTACTGACATCTCTGCCCAAAGAGCTACCAGTGGCTCAAAAGCTACAATGTGGTGGAAAGGGTGTAGCTGGAAATTAGCCCCCAGAATATCCACCAGGACAAGCGTGAGAGTCAGACAATCTGAAGCCTCTTGGAAGCAAATACAAAAAGCACTGTCAGAAACACACACTCACATTTGGGTCCTGCAGAAGAAACCCTTTTCGTCCTGACATCCACCACTGAGGAGCTCTGGGGTTTGAGGCTGGAAGTAATAACCAGATGTCTCCAACATCTCTGAGTGACAGAAGGCAAAATGCTGCTGGCTTTTTAGGTTGGGAGATACTGTTGTTGTGGGCAAACCTGGAGCATCTGTCACAGAGGAAACATGCTGCGGTCACCTCAGTCCCCAGTTTGGTAGCAAACTGCAGCAGCACAAGAAAACTAATAAAAAGTCAGGCAGAAGTGATTCAATAGCTTAAAAACTAGCTTCTGAGAAGTTTCTTGACTCTAAGGGCTGGGATGATGCTGAAGGCTGGGAAGGGTGTCTCCAATCTTTTCCTTCTCATAGGGAGTGGAAAGGTGGCAGGAGAAAAAGCCTGAGCACTCAAACATCCCCGGGCCTTTTCCTTTGTCTCACAGACACAGCTCTATTATGTTGCACAAGTCCAAACACGAATCTTTAATTTGCCCAAGAAAAAAAAACCAACAAAACCCAAACCAAACAAAAAATGTTTAGAAAAGCTAACTACTAAGCACTAGATGCCAAACAAACAAATACGAGGAAATCTTCCCTATCAGGAAATACTGACAGGCTGTAGCTATTGAAAACTAGTAGGAAGGGAAATATAGCTGCAACATTAATACTATAACAACTTGCTCTGAAAGGGTACCATGAAGGGGGAGAGGTGGAGGAATGTGGTTTTTTACATTAGAGATGCTCATGGGATTACAGGAGACTCAATCACACACCTTGAGTGCTTAGAGATTCCACCTGTAGTCCAGCTAGAGACAGAGTTACTGGAACTTCTCATGCAGGCCCTGAAATGCCAATACTGGAGTGAGCTGATAAATCTGCAGCTGTTCTTCATGTGTGGAAAGAAAAACAGGCTAATCACAGATGTACACAGCCTGGAGGATGTTTGCTGAAAACATCTTCTAACGTCAAAAAATTCCCTGGTGTCCTAAAAAGATGATGATTACTTAAAATAGAGAGTTGTAAAATCCTACATGTAATATCTCAATGCTGAAACTTGTTTTAATGAGTGAAAAGAGTTAATTAGTCACGAAGTATTAACGATCACAATCTAGTCACACTGACTTTGTTTCGAAGTCAGTATATACATTATTGCCTGGTGTTTATAGTCTGTTTGTACAATTGCTGGCATATGGGTCTAAAAAGAGGAGAGTGAGAGGTGTGAAACAAAACAGAATTGTTTAAAAGGAACCTAGAGCATACCAAAAGGCTTTTCCAAAACTGTGAGAAAGAGTTATGCTTGCAAAAAAAACAAAGCCAAAACCAAAACCATCCCAAAGAAGATAAAGAGCAGAAACATCAGAGAGACAGGGAGATTAATAAATAGAGAGAGCACAGAAATGAGTGGTAAGCAAATGAAGAAGATAAGCAACCTCTAAAGAAGTAGAGACAAGACCACACTGAGGACCATATGGTGTTTCAGGCAGTAAAAAGGCACTTCTGGAAGCAACCACACAGATCACACCCATTGTTTGGTGCAGAAAGTAGGATCAAAAATTGTGATACTGAAGGACATGAATGATATTAAAAGAACATTGCACAGAATTATCAGGACACAGAGTGTCTTGGATTAAACTCAGTTCTTTTAAAGATTTCCATACACAGTTGTTAACAGAAAGACACAAGCAGAAAGTTTAGTAGTGACCATTTCAAATTCTAATGCAATTTCATCCGTTAGTCATTTGGGAGTGAGGCAGCATGAAACTTCTTGCACATAATTTTAAAAAGATCAATATAGTGGCCAGTAGTGAAAAGGGAAGGTTATTCTTATGGAGCATAGCTAAAGTAACAATAAAATTCTTTGCAATGCAACTACAGCCAAGGTAGTAACCTGAGCAAAGAACAATTTGCAGACTTAAAGCAGCTGACATGCTTCGAAGGCTGTGCCTTACAGACTTAGAGCTGGAACAAATAGCCAAGTTCATTTATGTCTTCTGTGATCATCACAGAGAGCTGCTTCAAAATAGGTACTCAAAGAGAGGCACAGTAAAAAATAGTCCTAGCAAGGCTTCTGTCAAACCCCAAGCTCAGCCCTGACAGCCACACTTAAAAAAGGAAGTGTATATATGAGAGGAAGTCAAAAAGAAGGCCAAAGAATTGATCCCTGAGCTAGGCAAAACAAAACAAAGCAAATCTTACACGTGAGGCTGACAGAGTTCACCTGGCTCAGTGATAAGGTTGAGAGCCGTCATGATGACCATTTAAGGCCATATTTCAAACTCGCAGATAAGTTAAAAGCTGACAGTAGGAGTTTCAACCTTCAATTCCCAGAAAAATTTCCCAGCGACGTTAGTAAATGAACTATAGAACCGTTTTCCAGGATGGTCAACTCATTAATGTCTGAAGTTTTCAAAATGAGATTACACATGTTTAAAGAAGACATGCCCTGACCCACTTTTACAAAAAAAAAAATTTGCGACTTAATCATGCAAAATGTCAAGTCAGAGGAGTAGAATGACTGCTGACTAGGTTTTGAGTCTATGAATTGGAGTTCTTAACCATAAAAAATTAGAAGAATCAAATGTGTCCTTCAAGACATGTTGTGTCAAACAGCACTTGTAAGAGCCTCCTCCAGTATTCAAACCCATCCAGATGCACACAAACCCTTCCAGTGTGTCACAGTTACTAATACTCAGCTCTAATTCAATAGCTGTTTACATTTGTTAAATAAACATACAAAAGACTAGGTGTCAACCTGGTGCTGAAGGCATGGTTTGAACATTTCAGCAGTCACTCTAAAGTACCCCCTGGTCAACCCTTCACAAAGCACAGCTCTGATATTAGACTAGAAAATATGCCAGTGATGTTCACTGGAAGGGGAAGATTGTCTTTGTTTGAAAGACAGATGTCTGGCAAGGAAGGCAGGGACCTTCCTGGAATGGAAGAAATGACCCCTCTGTCTGAATTATTGCAACTTTGAAATGATGGGGCTTCTGAGCACAAATGTGGAAAAAGGAATAAGAGTTCTTTACTAGGATGTATCGATGTAACACAACAGAACAAACAACAACAACAACAACATAAAAACTAGTAGGAGACTTTTCTCACCCTATGGTGTAGTTATGACCACACCCTGCCAGGGGCGCTGCTGAGGCAGGGAGGCTGCAGTGCCTCCCCCCGGCTGCCAGGGGCGCTGTTGAGGCAGGAAGGCTGCAGTACCCCCCCCCGGCTGCCAGGGGCGCTGTTGAGGCAGGAAGGCTGCAGTACCCCCCCCCGGCTGCCAGGGGCGCTGTTGAGGCAGGAAGGCTGCAGTACCCCCCCCCGGCTGCCAGGGGCGCTGTTGAGGCAGGAAGGCTGCAGTACCCCCCCCCGGCTGCCAGGGGCGCTGTTGAGGCAGGAAGGCTGCAGTCCCTCCCTCCGGCTGCCAGGGGCGCTGCTGAGGCAAGGAGGCTGCAGTACCTCCCCCTGTCTGCCGGGGGCCCTGGTGAGGCAGGGAGGCTGCAGTACCTCCCCCCGGCTGCCAGGGGCACTGCTGAGGCAGGGAGGCTGCAGTCCCTCCCCCTGCCTGCCAGGGGCGCTCCAGTGCGAGCTCAGAAACCTCGACGGGGCGCAATGGCGGCCTCAGGGTGGGGGGCAGACAGGGAAGAGGTGGAGGGGGAAGGGTTTCCATTTTCCCCAGGTTTTCACATGTCTGGTATGGCAGTGGCAGCAGCCGAGATTCAGGTGACAGAGCACGGGGGGCCCTCTCTCTCTCCAGAGAGATCATGGGGTGGGGGTTTTGGTCTCTCCTGAAGACACTCATGTAAGTGGTGGAGGTCTCAGCCGGCGGCTTCAGAAATTACAGTCCCCAGGCAGCTGGGGCTTGCTCTCACTCTCGCTCTCTCTCCCCCTCTGGTAAGCAGCAGGCTTACCAACAGTAAGGGAAAGCAGCAAGGAGAACTCCACCACACTACCGAGTCCCCTGGGCACGAGAAAATCCAGCACCCAAACCCGGAACTGTCTGCCCTCCAAAGTGGGCAGGGACTGACTCACTTCCCAACCAAGAAACTGCCCAAAACCCACACCATTCCCCTCCTGCTCCCCCAACACCATTTCAATGGTATGTCAAGGCCCTGGCTAGTTTCCTTGTATTTTTTAATGGCCCATCCACTGTTTGCTGAGCAACAAAATGGAAAGAAATTCGCTGAGAGGAACCCAACCCTCAACAGAGATGAAATCCACTTGCTCTACAGGAAGCATCCTTCTTCTAATGTGGTATCATATGCTCTTGTGTCCATCATTCCTAACTACATGTGATCTGGAACAAGGTATTCAAAATGAGCACCTGGTTCAATGCTCGTAAATGAAAAAACAATTTTGGAATGGAGGAAAAAGAAAAAAAATCAAATCAGACATTCACTGTGTACATGGGGGAAAAAAAATCACTTGTCATTCTCCAGCAGTAATCAATCTTAAGTACATGCTATTTCATTTCCAGATGAATGAAGAATTCTGGTGTTCTACCATAACTTTATTTACTTTAGCCCAGAAAGCGTCTGATCTGCTCTAAAACTGTGGATCAATTCTGTATTAAAATACCATCACTCTGCCTACTCCTTCCAAGTGCTATAAAATATGCTGAAGGGAACACTGGACTACTCCCCAGGCACCATGGCTGAAAGAAAATCTGCATCAGAGGAGTCTTTTTAGAAAAAAGCAACTACTACCTTCCCACTTGCTCCTCCCCCCATACCAGGCAGTCCATATGCCACGTCATTTTTATCTTTTCTGGTTTTAGTCAAGAATATAAACCAAAAATAAGTCACAGATTGCATGCTAAAGGAAATTACTGGTGAAATTGATGAGATAGAAAATAAGATGCCCTATCTTGAAGAACAGCATTTTATGTTTTGTTTAGGTCTGCCCTTGCACATGAATGTAAGACTTGTGAGTTGTCAAATTGAGGCTAGTCAGGTCCATTAGCAGGCAAGCTTCTTTTCTTCCTCACTGATGGAAAGACAAACAGCTGCACTGGAGCCTATTTTTTTAATCGACAGTTTACTCCTCTATTTTTCTCTAGATAGAAAATATTCATAACCACTTCATTTCGTCTGCTGTGTTTTTTTTAAAGCACTGTGACACATGCTATTCATACCACAGTATTAAAGGCTCAGATTACCCTCACCTAGAATCTGTTCAATAAATTCCACCAACAGTCAAAACACCATTTAACAAAAACAAACAAGTCAATAAACAAAGAAAATGAAAAAAAAAAGTACTCAAACCAAGATGAATTTCAAATTCAGGTCATTTGAATCACTAATCACTATTGACTCAGGTAGTGTGACAAAGCATTTCAAGAAAACCCACAAGATTTTTATTCACAGATCTTTTCATCTCAAGAGCTTGAAACAAAGTTCTCACTATTTCTAAAGCTTCCTTCCACAAATTAATATTATTGTACACAACCTAAGGACAGAATCCACAATTTTAGCAAGCTTTCTGGTATGCTTCAAAAATATATGCAACATGAGACCTCAAAAGAATACTGAAGTTTGCTACCAGCAAAGAAAAAACCAACCAAACTAAAACCAAAATCAACAAACCTTGCCCCTGTTTATTGCTAAAACATAGTTTGCCACAGTGATTTTACATCAAGTTCATGAATACAGGGTTTTTTTGAAGTGCAAGTATACTTACGAAAGGACATTCCCAATGTAGGCATAATATGAACAGCAGTAGGGAGCAGTCCCATCACAGCAGTAAGCTCTGCAGTCGTTCTCACACCGAGCCAGACAACCTTCTGCTGAATAAAAATAACACTCATGAGGTCAAACAGCAGCAACAACAAAATGTACAGCGCAGCTTTAAAGAAGATGCAACAACAGGTTCATACAATCACAGGACTTCACTTGAGGTGTGACCTAACCCCGTAATCCTAATGGCAGCCCATTCCCACTCGTTCTGCATTTGAGTTGGGTGCTTCTCGCATGGGTATTTTGTAGCTGGCCGTATCAGTTCCTTCTTATACTTAATCCTTTGAAACGAAAAAGAGTATTTTGAAATGTCACGACACCACGGATCAACCTTTTCCATTCCACCAAGGACTCCAGAAGGCAGCCTGGGTCTGGGCTGCCCGTGGGACACACATCTCGAGAAGGACAGGGGCAGCCCACGGGCAGTACAGGCACTGCTATGAGGGAGCAGCACAGGACACCTCATGCCAAGGCTTTGGCACAGCCCCATGCCAGCAGCTCCAAGCTTTTGCACTGTCACCTCTTTTTTGGCATAAGCACTCGTGTCTCCAGCTGTGCCGGGCCAGCACACCTCCTGGCTCTGCCCTAGAGGGACCAGGGTGCCTTCACCCTGCCTGGGCACACCACAGGTCTCTCCCACGGCGGGTGGGTTCACAGAATCCCAGAATCCCAGGATGGGTCAGGCTGGAAGGGAGCACAGTGGTCAGCTGGTCCAACCCCCCTGCTCAAGCAGGGTCATCCCGGAGCACATTGCACAGGATTGCATCCAGACGGTTCTGGAATGTTTCTGGTGAGGGAGGTTCCACAACATCTCTGGGTGATCCATTCCAGTGTGTGGTCACCTCCACAGTAAAGTTCCTCCTCGTGTTTAGGTGCACCTTCCTGTGCATCCCTTTCTGCTCGCTGCACCTCGTTCTAGTGGCTGCCACCACCGAGCAGAGCCTGGTCCATCCTCTTGGCACAGTCCCTTCAGATATTTATACACGTTGATGAGGTTCCCTCTCAGCCATCTCTTCTGGAAGTTCACCCTCCCTGCACACCACAACCTCCCCGGGAGCGCTCTACTGGGACATCCCGGGGAACCCCTTCCCGCCCTGGCTGCCGATTCCATCGCGGACGGGGAAAATCTCCCGCGCCTGCTCTAAACTCGCACCCGCCGCCCGTCCCCCGCCCCACGCCGGCCTCGCTGACCTGCCAAGAGGAGGAGGAGGAGGAGTAGAAGGAAAGAGGGAAGCAGCCCCCCGCAGGCGGGGCGCCTCTCGGCCCGGCCGCGCCGCCCCGCTCGCTCCATGCCGGCGACAGGCGCGGGGCGGCAGGCGCG